>JASDQU011246624.1:8961-20152 GCA_032191745.1 Picea mariana | reverse complement strand
AGTGGTGACCGCTTCATTAAGATGCTCAAAATTTTATTACATAAAGAAGAAGCTTGAAATCTACTCCAAAATGCTCTATGGACTATTATACATAATCTCCATAACCAGATATGCTCTGCTCTCAAAGAGGCTTAATATCCTTTTACCTAAAAAGTCAACCTCCTACATTGGAAAAATGTCCTTGCTTAAATAGCAAAAGGATCATAACTAAGTTGGTTTTAAGATCCAAATTTAATGGGATAGGATCCACTTTAAATGGCTAATATCTGAACTATATCCCAAAATATCCATAAATAATCCCCAATTCCACTTTAGAGGGCTTGATTCCCTTTTAAATGGGCTTAAATCCACTTTAATCAACAAAAGGGATATTATATATGGTTTTCAAATATCCATATAATAATGTTTTAAACCCACATGTTACAAAAATCTTTGGAGTACACGATTTTATGGTGCATAATCCCATTAAAAAGTCCACCACATAATTATGTCAAAGGCATCTTTATGGATAAGTTTTKTAGAAAACCTGTCAACTGGTTGACAGGTTTTCTAAAACCACCTTATACCCAAACCTGTCAACAAACAAAACTTGTCAACAAAAACCTGTCAACCAATACATTTACATCCTTTGCTCTCTGCATGTCCCCCTCCTTTGTTGTCCGTTGGGTTAATGGTGAGCCCTCGACTTCTACCAGGGTTAAGGCCGAAGAGAATTTACTTCTACCATTAAGGTCGACGATCATTTATCATGTTGAGGACGCACATACGTGGAGGGTGTCATCAGCACGTGTCGTCTCAGCAACAATCAAACCACGGGCGCTCGTCGTCTCGTCGCTTTTCCAACCATCTGCCACCAGGTTTTACCTCAAGTATGTACAGACGCGACTAGAATTTTCATAGAAAATATGTTAACACATAATTTGTGAGGCTCCACAAATGGTCGAAAGAGAAGCGCATCCGCTGTTGAATTTGCATGTGTGAGGTAAGAAACGTTTATTTCTTTAAACGTTTGATTTTTTGGAGTTTTTATGGGTATATTTTTCGATCATTTTTTACTGAAATTCGACCAAAAATTACTGAAACTTGATCTTTAAATGATTGAATCTGTATAATTAAACAACTTTTTTAGCGATTTAAAACTCAACATATAAAATATTAAAATTATTATATCTAACATTATAAAATTCAACATAAAAAGAAATAAGATATGAAATGATAAATATTGTAAATATTTGTATAAGGTAAAGAGATAAACATTTAAAAAATTATAAAAGAACAAAAAAACATAAAAATAATATACCATTTCCTCATAAAGTTTTTTAAATAAAATTTTATAATTATAATAAAAATTAAAATTAAATAATCTGGAATCATTCCCCGGGGTATGAAAAAAGACACTTAGCTCATGAAAACGCAGTCAGGACTAGGGTTAACCTCTCATGCACTCATGCCATGCCAGGACGGAGGGGAGCCGTTGCCCCCTCCCTCCCCGACCTCTTCCTTCCGAAAGCTTGTTGCGGGATGCAGCAAGAAACTTCCTCCGCAGGAACCCCCGAGCTTTGTGAAAAAATTGGACACAGTACCTGAGATCGCTCTTCCCCTAGAACAGCCTATGAAGGTCGCCTTGTCTCTTGCAGATCGTGGACTCGTCGGTCAGTTCACGGGCCTATGGCCCTCAGCCCACACAACAGACAACTGGATTCAACGGAGCTGGAGGCCCCTCATAACAAATAGCGTAACTTGCTACGTGGTTGGGAGGGGTTTCTTCATTTTTGAATTCATTTCTCAAGAGGATAGAGATCTAATCTTCAGCAATGGGCCGTATTTCATGGGCACACAAGGTCTTTACCTGAACCGATGGACCCCTAGCTTCGATCAACCTCAAAAGTTCCAAAAGATGTCCCAGTCTGGGTAAGACTCCCAAACCTCCCAATCCACTGTTGGAACACTTCGTCGCTCCAAGCTATCGGCAATGGCTTGGGACATTACATAGACAAAGCAGATCCAAAAGACCAGTACTTCTGTGCACGGATCTGTGTGGAGGTGGATCTGGAGGTCGGCCTCCCAGAAGTGGTGAAACTAATGGTAGGTGATTGGCAGCACTTCCAGAAGCTTGACTACAAGCAACTCCCTTTCAAATGCAGAGGGTGCCACGAATATGGGCACTTCAAGCGGAAATGTCTAAAAAATCCAAGCACAGAGAAAGAAGGGGACGAAGGGTGGCAGCAGGCTAGGAAGGGGAAGTCGAAGTCAAGGGGATTAAGTGGTGTCAAGCCGCCCCCAACAAATGAAAAGATCCCAGGAGGCAAAGAAACGTCCAATAGCTTCAATGCCCTGGATCAGGAATCTAGTGGAGAGTTAAAAATTTTGACTCAGGCAGCCCAAGGAGAAGTTGAAGGAGGCACCAAATCCCCTGGGAACAGGAAAACACCAGAGCTAATAGAGGACGAGAGGCCAAATAAACCTCCCCCAAAGACCGGAGCGACTCAAGGCGAAGATGAAGAGGAAGTCTCTTCTGGTAGCGAATCGAAAGGCGCAAGCGAAAACTGGGCCTCTCCAAAGAAACCAGGTCGAAGCCGGAAATCCAAGAAGGTTGAAAGAGACCAAGAAACCTACAAGGATGTCCTAAAAGGCGCCCAACCAACTATCAAGCAATTGATCAGTGGAAGGCAAACAAGGAAGCTCTCCAAGGCCTCCCAAGGAGGCCATTCCCCCCCACCCCCCCCCNATTGTAGGGGCCTCGGTAGCAAGAGGAAAGAAGAAGCTCTCAAAGATATTATTAAAACCTTGGCAACAGACATCCTACTTCTTCAGGAGACCAAGATGAGTCAACAAGACTCACTTAACGTTTCAAGAAACGCATGGAAAAACAGCCATGGAATCGCTGAAAATGCCAGGGGCGCGTCAAGTGGCCTCTGCACGCTCTGGAACACCACCAAAATAGATCTGCTCAGCTCAGACACCCGCATGCACTGGATCCATACCCTTCTCCTCCATAAAGACTCCAGTGTCCAGGTAAATCTCATTAACATTTATGTACCGCAGAATATAGAAGAAAAGCGGATCTGTTGGGAAACTCTCCAAGACTTTCTACAGGAAAAGGAGCTAGATAACCTCATTCTAGGGGGTGAATTAAATGTGACCCTAAGCCAAGAAGAAAAGAGATGCGGCACTATAGTCAGAGACCCAGCCAGAGAATGGGTGGAGGATATCATTTCAGCCTGGGAGCTAATTGATATAAAGCCGATCAAGGGGCACTTCACATGGTCTAACAAGAGATTAGGCCCGGGGCATATAGCTACTAGATTGGATAGATTCCTTGTCCAAAGCTCTTACCTAACCCTGGGGTTTAATGCGGTTGCAAAAATCCTCCCCCACAGCGTATCGGATCACAAGCCTATCCGGTTAGTTTTTAAATCAAAGCAAGGGCAAGGACCTATCCCTTTCAGGTTCAACCCATCCTGGATCCAGGACCAAGACTTTCTTAAAATAGTGACAAGCACGTGGACAGGCAAAGTCATTGGATCTGCCTCCTATGTCTGGGAAGAGAAGCTGCGTAGGTTAAAAGTCGCCCTAAAATCCTGGGCAAGAAGCCACCCTGACCCAACCTCCTCACGAAGAGAGGCCCAAAAACTTCTTGAGCTACATCAACTAGAGCTGGAACGCAAGGAAATCACCCAAGAGGACGTACAGCAAGAAGTCCTTTTACAAAGCAATTGGTTTAGAGCATGCAGAGAGGAAGAGAGCTACTGGAGGCAGAAATCAAGAAGCCTCTGGCTGAAGGAAGGAGACAAAAATACAAGTTATTTCCACAAGCAAGCAAAGGCCAGGAAACACTACAAAGCTGTCACAGAAATCCAAGTTCAAGACACGTTAATCTTAGATCCAGAAGGCATCAAGCAAGTAGCTTTTGAAGCCTTTTCAGCCCTCTATACAGATCCGCAAGGAACAGACAGAGACCCCCAAAGGTACCCCCTCTCCATCATTCCAGCGCTCATAAATGAGGAAACCAACCGTAATTTGTCAAAGGAGGTCACGCAGCAAGAAATAAAAGAGGCCTTGGATCAGATGAACCCGAAAAAAGCCCCTGGACCAGATGGGTTTACTGCAAGATTTTTCCAACACTGTTGGGCGTTAATCAAGACTGACCTCACCAAAATGATAAGAAGATCGCAATCAAAAAGCAATCTAGGAGGAAGCACAAATTCAGCCTTTCTGGCCCTCATCCCAAAGGATAAGGGAGCTTCCAATTTCAGTCGATACCGATCTCACTCTGCAACACCAACTATAAAATCCTCACTAAGGTTATAGCAAACAGATTGAAAACTATTCTTCCCCATATCATCCCAGAAAACCAGGGAGGCTTCATCAAAGGCAGACATATTATGGACAACATCCTCCTGGTCCAAGAGGCTCTTCACTCAAGCATTCTCCGAAAGGACAAAGGTATGATCATTAAGCTAGACCTTGCCAATGCTTTTGATAGAGTCAACCACAGTTTTCTTTTTGAAGTTATGAAAAAATTTGGTTTTGACCAAACTTTTGTCAACTAGATTAAAGTCTGCATAAGCTCAGCTTGGATAGCTCCCATGGTAAATGGAAGAGTAACCAAATTCTTTCAAGCCTCTCGTGGGCTGAGGCAAGGGTTCCCCCTCTCTCCCCTCCTTTATGCAATTCAAGCCTCTGTTCTAAGCTATCAGCTGAGGAATTCCCAAGCACAAGGCGCTCTGCAGGGTCTAAGAATCGCTCCAGGGGTACAAGACATTAACCATGCTCAATTCACAGATGACACCCTGCTCTTGGGAGGAGCAAGCTCAATCATAGAAAAACAGTTTAAGGAAGAACTGGAGACTTACACTTCTATCTCAGGAAGCGAAATAAGCAAAGCAAAGTGAAAAATATATGGCTGGAATATCACGCCCAACGAAATGCTCGGGATAGCAAGAATTCTAGAGATGGAAGGCCATGTCAATTGGGATTCGTTCACTTATCAGGGAATCCCAATTTTTAAGGCCACCCCAAGGGCCACCCAATGGATCCATCTAATCGACAAACTCAAAAAGAAAATCTGCAATTGGGGGGCGAATTGGCTCAATTTAGCAAGGAAAGTCGTGCTCATCAAATCTGTGCTGGCCAGCATACCAATTTACCAGAGTTCAATGCTCCTAGCCCCTTGCTCCACAATACAAAAAATCGAAGCTCTGCAAAGACGTTTTCTCTGGGAAGGAGGGAAACAGACCAGAATGAAACTGCACCTGATTAGTTGGGAAAATTCCTCTAAGCCTCTGCTAGAAGGCGGGCTCAATTTTAAAAATTCGTGCATACAGAATCTTGCGCTGGGGGAAAATTTGTTGTGGAACATAGTCTCGGGAGCACCAACATGGTGCAAAATGGCTCTCTGGAAAAAATACTTTAGGGGGCTAAGGGAACGCTGCTTAGAAACCTCTCTTAAGCTCTCTAAAGGTTCCCCCTTTTTAACCCTCTGCAAGAAGGTATTACCTCTCTTCACTCCACACCTCACCTGGGTGCCACGAAACGGGAGAAAGACAAAAGTCTGGAAAGACTCAATCCTAGGAGACCCCCCCCTTAACTCGAGGCAGGATCTACGTCGCCTGGAGTACTGGATGGGGACCCAAAACTTAAAGATGCTTGCAGACATCTCAAGTTGGGGCGAGGACAGGCATCAGTCGTGGCAGGGGTGGGAAGTGAGCAATTTTCTGCTGGAACTAGAAGGGGAATGGCGGACTCTCAAACAATGTCTCCAGAGGAAATCCCCATTGAAAAAGAAGGGGAAAGACATTACAGGCTGGGGGGGAAATGCCAAAGACTACTCCACAACCAATGGCTACAAACTTTTGTGCAAGGTTCCCACCGCTCCAGAAAATCCGCTCATCTGGAAAGCGATTTGGCGCTCGAAGTCAATCCCCAAAATAGATTTTTTTGTCTGAACACTTGCCCACAATAGCATCCTCACCAGGGAAGCTCTCCAAAGGAAAGGGTGGGTGGCCCCCACTGGTGCCCCTTCTGCCAACAAGCCGAAGAAACCACTAACCACCTCCTTCTCAGTTGCGCCTTCTCCAAAGAGGTTTGGAGGCTGACACTGGGGTTAGGGGGTGAGGTCAACCTGCCAGAAGAGACTAAAAACCTCCTTCAACATTGGGATAATATGTACCCGTTCCCACATCGAGTCCAAAATCAAGCTGCTACCCTATGGAGAATCCTTCCAAAATTTGTTCTTTGGAATCTGTGGCTGGAAAGAAATAGCAGGATCTTCAGAGATAGAGCAAGGAGCGCATCCTTAGTGGCAGCCAGTATACAAGCCCTGTTTAGAGAGAGTGTCCCTTACATATGTCAGATCAATATTTAAAGGAATCTATATGAGGAAGAGGCCACTTGGCTGGAGCAGTTCAAAATTCGAAGAGTAACAACAACCCCATCCGTCACTCCAAGAGTCGAGGACTGGGAAATAAGAAAAGATCAACAGGAATTTGACAACTGGAAGCAAGAAAGGAAGGTTCACATCATGTCCTTTGACGGGGCCTCCAAAGGCAACCAAGGGCTTGCAGGGGGAGGGAGGTTAATTGAAAGCCCCAATGCAGACATTATCATAAGATACGCTCTGGGTCTCGGTACTGAGACCAACAACATTGCCAAAGCCATGGCATTATGGCAAGGAATTCAGCAAGCCAAAGAACAGGGAATCCAAGAACTGATCAACATCGGAGACTCCAGACTGATAATTAAGGCCATTGATTGCCAGACACAAATGCAAAGTCCCAAACTCAATAATCTCCTGAGCAAAATCCGTCTCCTCCTTGCCAACTTTAGTTTTTATGAGGTGTTTCACATTCTAAGGAAACTAAACGCTAATGCTAATGTGGAAGCAAATAAAGGAGTCCTACTAGAGCCAGGAACCTTAATCCTCAATGGAATGGTGACCAATGTGGAGATTCCATAAACCAAAGCGTCCCACGCGCATCCCCATCAAGTGGAAGGATGAGTACAAGTTTAGCAGGGGAATCGGCCAAGATCTACCAGGATGAGTACAAGTTTAGCAGGGGAATCGACCAAGATGTACAGGGGGTGGTACAACGATCAAGTGGACAGCAGACAGGGCGGGGACAGGCGCATCCCCTACCCATGCCTCTCTGCCTCTGCAGTCCAGGACGTAATCATTCAGGCCATGAGAAGCAAGTTTAAACCAGGATGCAGGGCCAAACCCGACTCATCTCTATGCAGCGATCCATCTCCTTGTGACTTGAAGGAGCCAACTACGCGATTCAGGGGTGAAGCCAAATTGATGGCAGCAAGCACAAGTAAGAAGTCGAGCTTGGAGGAACTCCTGAAGACCATGGATGCAACTTTAGAAAATCTGAAGCAGATGCTACAGCACCAGTTAGACTTCTTGGAGAACCTGGACGTGGAGGCCGGCAGAAGGTTGGACCAACTAGAACAAGACATATCCCTCACCAAAGTGGGTTTCTCTGAAGAGCTTACCAAGCTCCATCAGGAGCTTAAGAGCCCACAGGATGAGTTCGAGCTAAGATTCGAGCAGTTAGAGGAGAATATGGCTCAGCTCAACCGAGAATGGAAGACCGATCCAGAGATCTAGTCTGGCTTCTACCCCTGCAGCAGTTCCCTCTTCGAAGCATCTTGGCGTTTTGTATAGAGCCAAGACTTTAAATAAGCCAGTTTTAAGCTGGGGTTTGGTAATTATATGTATCCAAGAGCAGTATTAAGTTCCTTTCAGGCAGAGGCTCAGTGAAGCCCTGCCATTTTGTAAACGAACTAGTGGCTCGCCCACACTTAATATAATTCCTCTACTTGTTTTAGTCAAAAAAAAAAAATTAAAATTAAATAAAAGAAATTTATTGTAAATTTTGAAAGTTAAAGCAAAGTCTTAAAGACTCTGCACTAACCAACTAAACCAAAATCTCACTATAGATTAAACACATAATCTTTTATAATACTGATCTTGAACTAAAAACTGTAGAAAAATGAGAAAAAWGAGATATTACYTAAGAATCTCATCATATTCCCCACAAATATTGGCAAGTTTGATCCTTACTTAGATATCGTAGTAAGGTAGCCTTGTGTCATACCTAAACGTCATGTGAGTGGGCCGGTGTTACATGTATTTGTTTTTGGGCTATACTTTTTTTTGAGTTGGAAARGCTAAGGTATTGTAGTCCTTTATTTTTTGCCTCTCTGTCTCTRTTCAAATTGGTGGATCTTTTTAGCGTATGYGATTTAGGTTTCGAAGGTCATTTCAACAAGGAAAATAAGGTATGTACCTAAGTGTTCTTACATAGAAAAACATTGATTTAGTCACCACTTGGTCTTCTTCCAACCCTTCTTCTCATGGACATAGTGAGCACAAGGAAATTCAAGTGGTGCTATGTGTCTATGGGCCTTATGGCCCCTAGCAATTAGCTCACAATTTAATGCATTCCCCCTTATAATATTCCCTTATATTCCTATAAGGTATATGACAAGAGGGAGAATGTTGAGATAGGTCTGTCATATACCTTGCAGTCTTGTAGGTAATGATTGTTGAGTAGTAGTAGGGAATAGATGTTGAGCAATAACAATGAATAACTATTGAGTAGTGACAGGGAATGAAAGCATGTCACTAGTAAGCAATGAATGTCAAGTAACAATTATTGGCTAATTGATTTTTGGTGGTTTCCCAACATGTAGAATTGGAAAATCATAAATGATTTATGGTTTTTTTATGCCTATTTATTCAGTGATAAGGTTGGAGAAAAACAAAGTGTGTAAGTTTTATCATACTATCATGTAGCGGAAATTTATGCTACTACTCAACACTCTTGTTGAGAGCACAGAGACTCTATAATGTATTGTAACCATTTCATTTTGAATTATACATTAAACGTGCTTTAGAGAGTAGGGTTTTATTCGGAAATTATTTTCCCATGAAAACACTTTGTGAAGATTATATATTTTTGTGTTATTTATTATTACAACTATATTTATTTAATTTTTGCACATTCACATTCTTTTCTCAATTAGTTAGTATTATTATACACCTCTACTTTTTTCACATTTCATATTAAACTTTTTTATTTAAAAATATTAATATAATTAACACTTTATAATGATATAAATTAAATTTTAGTGGAAATATTTGTTAGTATGAATTTGCATTTAATTAAGAAAAGTGGACTCCTATTTTAATATGGTTGTAAATAATATATTCTACACCTCTAATGTCTTTCACATTTCATGTTAGACTATTTATTTTAAAATATTAATATAATTAAAAAATTTATAAAGTTAAATTATAGTAGAAATATTTATTATTATGAATTTGTATTCAATTAAGAAAAGTGAATTTCATTTATATATATATATATATATATATATATAAAGTGATTTTATAACTTCCATAATGATTTTAAATCAAATCAATTTTGAATTATTTTGAATCTATTTTATTAAATATCTAAAAATAATTATAATTATAATTATAATCAAATTTTTTGAAACGCGAACTTTTTAGAAACATTTCATAAATCTAAATCAATTTTATTATAATTTTTTATTATTTAAACTAATTTATTTTAACAAAAATTATAATTTTACATATACATTATATACATTTATTAGTGTAAATAAAGAAATTGCATAAAAAAAATATTTTCAATTATAATTATGCTTAAGGCATATCTTAGTGTTAGGTTTTGTAGAATACCAGTCAACAGGTTGACAAGTTTTGCAAAACCACCATTTTCCTCCATTTGTCCAGTACTTTGACAAATGCATCTTTAGAAAAATCTTACCAAAACCTGTCAATTGATTGATAGGTTTTGGAAAAAAACCTATCTGTGTCCACTTATCCCTCCTTGGAAACAACCCCTGTCATATTGTCAGTGAAGTATTAAATACTTTCCATATCCATCGATTTGAACCGATCTGATCATATTTCCCACCGCCTCATATCTCCACCGCCTCTATGCTCTGCATGGAATTGATATTGAAGAAGATGATGGGAGGAGGACTTCCATTTTGTATTCAGTGAGTTGAAACCCAAGTCCATTGAACACAAAATATGACATTTACCAAGTTTTGGAGGCAGCAAACCCGTCAATTTGTTGGAAGAGAGATTGAGTTTCTGGAGATTAGAGAGTTACCCCTGTTCTGGAGGAATGGTGTCGCTCAGTATATTCATGGACATGTCAATGGAGCTCAAATTTTTTCTCTTCCCTAAGATTGAGGGTATTTCGCCTTGCAGATTGTTATCCTTCATATCCAAATAGTCAATCTGATGATTCAAACCCAGAAACTGGACAGGGATAACATTAGTCAAACGGTTGTGGTCGAATCTCAATCCAGAAGAGTCATTGTCTTCAACGTCCTTTGCCAGTGACAGAGACAAATGTTGGCTATCATGCAGTGGCATTGCAGCCCCCGTCATTTACCCGTTGACCAAGAAAATGCGCAGCATCAACAGCAACAGGTGCGGTGGCAGGATGATGGTGTCTTGTTCACCGAAATCTGTGATCCCGCCCTCCATCAACAAGAGAAAGGGATTCCCTCACAGATCACCTATGTATTGATAAGGAATTATTCAAGCTTGGGTCCTTTTTTGTGTAATGCGGTGGTTGTGGATCTCTGTTGAGGTCGTCGATCCACGATCGATTCCGTCGGGCTTGATTTTGGCTTTCGACTCTCTTTAATCTTATGGTTGTCAGTGAACCCCCACAATTTTGTCTGCATTCGGTTGGTATTAAAGTTATGCTGGATAGTGGAGAGCATCATATCATTAAATGAACTATTTTGAATTTCTCCTTATTCTTCCAACAAATTTTAAATTTATTCAAAGTTATTTGCACGACACTGAGTCTCTTCTCGTGGTTGTTTTAAATGTGATTTCATCATTTAAGCCCTTGTGTTTACTTTTCGTGGTTGTTTTAAATGTGATTTCATCATTTAAGCCCTTGTGTTTACTTTTCGTGGTTGTTTTAAATGTGATTTCATCATTTAAGCCCTTGCGTTTCCTTTTAAGCTCTTTTACAAATTCATCTGTGTATTTTCTTTCTCAATCCATTTGAATTTAATTTTACATTTTACTGGGAAGAATATTTGAAATTTCAATTTGGTAGAAAACTGATTTTTGTTCCTCTAAAGAATCTTTTAATTCTCAAGTCAGATTGAGAATCAAAAGTGT
>JASDQU011246623.1:14848-25716 GCA_032191745.1 Picea mariana | reverse complement strand
TCCACTTGTCCCCAACTTTAGAACTTAGGATAAACTAATTATCCATACTTTATGTTTTAGGAAATATTAATATAATATTCCTTGACTTTTGGCCCTCCCTTTCCCTAACTGGTGAAGTTTAGTCCCCCATCTCTTTTATCATGGTTGGTCTACATGCAGTGATTTATTTTATATTAGTCATGAGTCATGTACAAAGTAGGATCTCTAGCCTTTAACGTCTAGGCGCACTAGCCTAATTCCAAGACATAAGCATTCTGACTTATAATACTGGCTCACCAGCCTATAATGCATATTATATACACAAAGGTTTGCTGACCTTAATATTGCACGCACTTAGTTACTGTGCATTGTATCCTTTGAATTTAAGTTTGTGCGCACCTTAGTTACTGTGCACGGTATTCAAAAATGTGCACATTACATCCATTTACTATGCAGTATATGCATGCACTTTGCCATGAAAGGTGTATTACAAAAATGATGTCTAAAAAACTCACCAGCTTAAATATACTTGGATTATATTTACATTTGGGTTTGGTCGAGGGATATTACAATGCCCTCCCCTTATTTATGCATTGTCCTCAGTGCATCATGTACCCATATACAACAAAATTCTCAAAAATCTTCAAAAAGATGTGGGTATTCTATCCACATTCCATCCTCATCCTCCCAAGTAGCGTCTTTAGGTCCATACCAGGTCCATTGGACCTTTACAAGACCTATGTCTCGGTTTCAGAGTTGTTTTATTTTTCGATCCAGGATGTGCATCGGATGCACTTGGAAAGCGCCTTCTTGCTCCACCTGGATAACATTCCAATCAATAACATGATTAGCATCGGGTATATATTTCTTTAGCAATTATACATGGAAGACATTATGAATAGACATAGATGCAAGCAATGCAATCATATAAGCAACTGGACCAATCCTTTCTAGGATTTCAAATGGTCCACAAAATCTGGCTGCTAACTTGGCGCAGCTTCCCAGCTCCAGGGAGATTCTGTTAGCTTTCAATTTCAGAAAAAAATGATCACCCACTTTGAATTCTTTATGGATTTGGTTTTTATCAGCATAGCTTTTCTATCTGTCTTGGGCAGTTTTCAAATTTTGCTTAATTTTTTACATCTGGTCCTCCATCTCCTTGAGAAACTCTAGCCCAACATTCTATTCTATCAACTGGATTATCCCAGTTTACTGGAGTATTGCACCTTTTGCCGTAAAGTGCTTCAAATGGGCTCATTTTCAATGATGCATGATACCCATTATTATAAGCAAATTCTACTAAATGTAGGTAGTCTTCCCATTTTGATTGTTTGTGAGTAGTTTTTAGTGGAATAAAATGGGCATCTTTTGTAAGCTTGTCCACCACTACCATAATCGAATAATGTAACTTTCCTGTTATAGGAAATCCCATAATAAAATCCATTGTCACCACTTCCCACTTCCATTCAGGAATGGGCAAAGGTTGCAACAATCCTTCTGGGTTCCTATGCTCTTTTTAAAATTTCTGTCCCTCCATACACCTAGCGATGTATTTTTCAATTTATCTCTTCATACCTGGACAAAAGTATTGGCTCTTGACCGTTGTTACAGTTTTCTAATATCCAGGGTGCCCTGCATAAGGATCATTATGCATCTCATGAAAAATTATACATTTCAAGTCATGGACATTTGGTATAAAATTTTTGTTCTTGTGCAACAGTATTCCATCTACTCCCAACTTATAAATATCCATCTTCTGTGGTGTCTTACCTTGCTGTAGCATTTCTACCAATTCTCTATACTGCAGATCTGTATTTTCAACCTCCATAATTTTTCTTTTAACATTAGTCTGATACATGCTAATGGTTGTAGCATGAAGCTCATGCACCCTCCTACTGAGTGCATCCGCCACTTTATTTTCTTTCCCTTTGATATGCTCTATATCAAAGTCATATTCACTTAGAAATTCTAGCCATCTTCTTTGTCTAGCATTTAGATTTGGCTGATCAAATAAATATTTCAAACCATTGTGGTATGTTCTTAGATCAAACCTCTTTCCCATGAGGTAATGTCTCCATTTCCTTAGGGCGTGCACTATGGCTACCAACTCCAAATCATGAGTGGCATAGTTTCTTTCATGCTCTTTCAACTTCCTTGATTCATAACATATCACAAATCCATCTTAACTGAGGACTCCACCCAATCCTTCATTACATGCATCTATGCATACAATGAAATCTTCATTTGGGTCTGTGATCCTTAGTATTGGAGCACTTGTCAATAATTGTTTCAAATGTTGGAAACTCCTTTCACAGTCCGTTGTCCACTGAAACTTCATACCTTTCCTTTGCAAGGAAGTGATTGGGTGTGCTATCTTCGAGAATCCTCCAATGAATCTCCTGCAATAGCCTGCAAGGCCCATGAAAGATCTGACCTCTATCAAATTCTTTGGTGTTGACCATTCTCTAATGGCTTCTACCTCCTCAGGGTCCACTGCTATCCCATCTTTTGAGATGATATGCCCCAAATAATGAATTTGTTTCTGATAAAATGAGCACTTGCTCAATTTGGCATACAACTGATGTTCCCTTAACACTTGCAACACCATCCTCAAATGATGTTCATGCTCTTCCTCTGACTTGGAATATATAATAATGTCATCCAAAAATACAATGACAAACTTGTCCAAATACTCTCAGAAAACACCATTCATTAAGCACATGAAAACAACTGGTGCATTTGAAAATCCAAATGGTACCACTATGAACTCATAATGACCATACCTTGTCTTGAAGGTGGTCTTKCTAATATCTTCTTMTTTAATTCGTACTTGATGGTATCCTGATCTGAGATCTATCTTTGAAAATATCCTTGCATCCTTCAATTCATCAAAGAGGTCATCAATCCTTGGTAGAGAATATTTGTTCTTAATAGTCACTTTATTCAATTGTCTGAAGTCAATGCACAATCTTAATGTTCCATCTTTCTTTTTCACAAACAAGACTGGGGCACCCCAAGGTGATATACTTGAGTGTATATACCCTTCTTCAGAAGTTCTTCAAGCTACATTTGCAACTCCTTTAATTCTGGTGTACTCGTCCTGTAAGGAGTCTTTGATACTGGTGTTGTTCCAGACATCAAATCTATAGAGAAATCATTGTCTCTCTTTGGGGGTATTCCTAGTACTTCCTTAAATACATATTCAAACTCTTTCAGGACTGCATAATTCTCCAAATTTGGCACCTTGTCTTTAGGTGTCTCCTCCATATGAGCTGCAAATATTTGACATCCTCTTCTATAACATTTCTTCAGTAGTAATGCTAAAATTTCTCTAACGGTTATTGCCATGGGAATTCCCTGCACTTTCCTTTGGTTCCCTTCTTCATCCAAGCAAGTGAATTCTTTGTTATTACAATCCAATAGAGCATGATGTGGGTCCAACCAATCCATCCCAATTAAACAATCATAGGAACCTAAGGGTAAGATGTTCAAATCTGCCCTGGTATTTAGTCCATTCATGTCTATGAGGCAGGACTTAACCATCTCATTAAATTTTCTTCTAGCTCGTGTAGCCAATTGCACCAACCAGGATTTCCCATGCTTTCTTCTTGGTAAATGCAAACTTTCCACCATATTTGGGTCTATATAACTATGGCTAGATCCTGAATCAATTAATATAGCAAGGATTTGGTTGTTGATCATACCTTCCACTTCAATCATGTGGGACTGATACTCTACTTGCTTGTTGTCCAGGGCTGCATAAATCCTTGGCTCATTTCTACCCATGTCCTTTACTATCTTAGCTCATTTTACATTATGAATAGGCTTACCTTTTTCACCTCTGTGAGGAAAATCTCTGAACCTATGGTCTGCTTTACAACCCCAAGATTGCATAAGTGGTTGTCTTGGCCCTTGACTCCTTGTGTCAATCACTCCGGTTTCCCTATGCATTTGTTGCCATTGTGGATAATTTCTAAAGAATGGTGGCTTAGCTCCCTTCTTCCTTTGATCCATATTGAATTTGTTATTGTCTTCCCAATCCTTTTGGAAAGTTGGTCTTGCTTTCAGCTGGTCATATAAGCATTCAGCTCTCCTTATGGTCTCTTCTAATGTCTTGGGATCATCATACTATATTTTTTCACCGGTGAACGATGGCAATCCACTTAAGTATCGTTGAATCTTGACTGTCTCATCCTTAATGAAAGAGACATACTTCAACAGTTCCAAAAACCTTCTCTCATATTCATCTATGGTCATACTTCCAAGATTAAGTTTAAAGAAATTTTTCATTTTCTTGTCATAGTATCTCTTGGTCAAGTATTTCTTCTCAAAATACTTCTTGAATTCTCTCCAAGTAACACTTTTCTCTACAATGTGTTGTACCTGCACAAGTTGATCCCACCACATGGAGGCCTTTCCTTTGAGTTGATAGATAACGATTCTACCTTCAGCATGGGAAGAATAATTATGCAATTGAAAATACTTCCTCATGCCTAGCAACCATGTTTCAACATCTTCATCCTTCTTGTGCTCACCATCAAATGTAGGAGGTTTGATTTTATTCATTTCTCCTTGCAGCTCATCCACCCCAGATCTCTTATACCTTCTGACAGGGGATAGAATTGAGATGTTTCCTACTCTCTTATGGGAATGCCTATGGGAATGATGGTGATGCCTACTAGTACTTCTTACTTCTCTCTTCTCCTCTGAAGATTTGTGACTCTCAGATCTACTTGAGTCACCCTCCTTAGCCAATTTCTTCTCTATTCTATTCAAACCTTCCAATAGTTTCATGTTGAATTCATCCTAATACTCTTTGGCTTTCATAAGCCTTTCATTATCAGCTTTATGGCTTTGGACATCCTTCTACAAATTCTTAATTGTCTCAGCCATATTCATATCTTCATTCCTTTCTTCTCCATGTCCATTGGAGTTCGTTCCTTCCATACCCAAATGGACATCCATCCCTCTGCTCTTCTTTGGATGACTGTAATTCCCCTGTGCCTCTTCCATTCCTACAGACTCTGCACTGGTCTGACCTGATTGAGTTGTTTTTAATTTTGCAAAACGTGCAGCCATCGAAACTAATCAGACTAACCAATCAACAATTAATGAGAATATGCACCATTTCGATTCAACATACACATCAACATTATCACTCCCGGTTTCCTGGTGTTATCACCATGACAATTCTAGATAAGACCCAAGTCTCGAGAATGCTGACGTCTAGTGCCTTTCGAGATACCCTTGTGCAAGAAGTGGTTTTGTGAAAACCACTTTCACCAAGATGCGGTATCATGTGTCTCAACATGTCAAATCCACCACTCATGGAGCGAGTGACGGCTAGTCAGATCACCCTGCTCCATTCGTTCAGTACTTCGTAGCCATGTGACATTAGTTGAATTCCACCATGTAACAAACTCAAAAGCTAATAATTTGAAATGGATTGGCCAAGCATGGCAACCCAACGCTCTTTCTACGTAATCTGTCTGCGCTTCATAAATGGAGTTCTATAATTACCACTCCCTAAGTATGAAGATATCTGTGTATCCATAATCATAGTAATCTTCAAGCTTCTCGAATTCCTACTCTCTGTAAAGACACATTTAGGTATCCCCAACCTGAGATACATGGACAAAGCTAAGTCGAGTGAGACTGGTTATTCAAGCAACATGCTAGGCTTTCCCACGAATAAGGAGGAAAGGGTCCTTGTGTACCTTCTAGCAACTAAGTTCCACACAGAGCCAGTTATAGACTCACGATTGGAAGTCAGGCTGAATCCCATTATAAAGGATTTAGTCATCAACAAGATAGCCGCTAAGAAGAAAATCAGTAAGAAGCATAAGAAGGAGGAATCTACGGTTGAAGTGGCCAAAAGTGTTGGAGAAAATCAACTGGTCTGGTTATACTCTTCTTTAAAGGCAAAGATCGCTAAGTTGAAGTAAGTCTTCAACTAAGATAAAAAGTCTTAGCAAATTTTGAACAACCGGTAGAGGAGTTAAAGAGTACAAGATATTATAGGCCTATTCTTCAATGACCCTTTTTACAACAGGCTAACTGATGTCATCACCCTTTTGTAGTTTTGTGATTAATATGATTATATAAATACATAAGTGAATTTTTAAAATTTCTTATTACAATTTCTATTTGGTGATGTTATGACTCTTGTTTTCTTTTATAATAGTTTTTCTTGTAATCTTATATTTTATTTTCATCTGTCCAAATCAGAAGAAATTAAATTCGAAATTAATTCTTCAATGCGGATATGTGTTTATTTTTCTTTTATTATTATGCAATTTAAACTTAGACTCCTCACCTTCCAAGCGACTTCATGTGCATTAACTTGACCTTTTCATTTATATTATCATGCATAGCAATATTACAAGGTAAACGCTTCTCCGTGCACCTAAATCTACTGTGCATTTCTTCTTCATCATACCGACTACTTACGCACACTATTTTGGCGTTCTGCGCTAATATCCACTGTGCATAGTTTCGATACTGCACACCGATATTCCACATGCATTTTCATCCTATGCATGGACCATATCAAGTTTACCATACTCCTTTGCACTCAAATATCTACGCATACTACTGAATACACTGTCATGAAACAACTTATACTCATACTTATCTGTGTACCAACAAAACTCCTCTATGTTAAGCAATACTTGTGCACCCCATGTGCACCTTACTATGTGTGTGCTTATTGCGCAAGGCTAATTCCAGTGTGTGCATCTACACATAATAATCTTCCGCATGGTGCCACAATTTACCACGCACACTGGCATGCCACGGTTTCCCGCGCGATGCCAAATTTACCACACACACCAGTACGCATACCTTTTCCAAGGGCACTCTATGACTCTAATTCTAGTCACTTCAAAGTTACTTTTGTGTGAATATTCACTTTGATTGCACCCTTCTGGTCCATCCAAGCTTAGCGTTGAACTGAGGCTCTGATACCATACTGTAACGACCCCCCTTGACCAACCTGAGGGTGGGGTACGCCACTCCAAAGAAACCAATCATTCTCTAACGCCAGTCGAAAGAATTTCCATCCATGAGGCCGAACCATGCTACTCTAGGGAACACTTTCATTCCCATACTACGGAACATACAATAGCATACCCAGTAGTCAACTAAGAAATGCCACCTAAATTTACTCTTTAGACTGCATGCAACTAAAACATATACATACAACACGCTCACAGAAGATTTACATATAAACATAAACAAACCATTACTTTCGATCACATACGAATTTTATATTAAAATAACAGTAATTACTGATATCCCTCAATTACATGAAATTACCCATAAGCACACAAGCATTCATAGTCACATATATGATAAAATCGTAACATAGGCATGCAATTAACAAAACAACATATCCATATATTATACAATTGGTACTTATCTTAGAAATACTATCACCAACTGCTTACAGACCATCCACGAACCTCCCAGCCATAGACTACACTGTTCATCACTCTCAATAGTGAATCACCCCCAAGCTGGGACTGAACTCCACCTAGGGTAAATGGATTCCTATCCAGGCTAAGGCTCATGGACAACAAGAAAGACTCTGTCTCAGGTGCTCACTCAACTAACAGCCTACAACCTCTCATTCCCCACATGCCTATCCCACCCAAGGAAGTGTGCCACTTCTCTACTCAACATTCCCTCGGCTGCCCCACTTCCCTTCCAGGGCTTCAACAACAGGTTGGACCAGAACTATCAGAGCTTTGTAGTTGCAATTTAGCACCTACGAAAATCTATCCCCAGCAATTATCTCGCTCAGAGAATTGCTCACGGGCCTGACAACCCACTTCTTCAATCCCGCTCCAAGCTAATTAGGTACACCAACCAAAAGGGACGAGGAGATAGGTTTTGGAAAGGTGGAATGGTTGTGTCCAGGATATTGGAATGTATGAGTGAAATGGTCATGGATTCATTGACTGGATAACTGAGTGCGTTTTTGGAAACACTGTGAACTCTCTGTCAAAAATGATGGTCGGCCTGATGGTTTCCCCCCTCTCTGTTTTTCCATTCGTAAGGCATCCCTCTTGAATAATACTCACCGAGCTAAGTTTCCCCATGATATGAATGCATGTCCCCAACTTGACACTTGTCATATCGGAAGTTACTTTTGTCCACTTGTCCCCAACTTTAGAACTTGGGATAAACTAATTATCCATACTTTATGTTTTAGGAAATATTAATATAATATTCCTTGACTTTTGGCCCTCCCTTTCCCTAACTAGTGAAGTTCAGTCCCCCATCTCTTTTATCGTGGTCGGTTTGTGCGCAGTGATGTATTTTATATTATTCATGATTCATGTACAAAGTAGGTGCTCTAACCTTTAACGTCTAGGCGTGCTAGCCTAATTCCAAGACATAAGCATTCCAGCTTATAATATTGGCTCACCGGCCTATAATGCATATTATATACACAAAGGTTCATTGACCTTAATATTGCACACATTTAGTTACTACGCGCTATATCCTCTATCTTTAAGGTTGTGCGCACCTTAGTTACTGTGTGGAGTATTAAGAAATGTACACATTACATCCCTTTTCTGTGCAGTATATGCGTGCACCTTGCCATGAAAGGTGTATTACAAAAATGATGTCTAAAAAACTCACTAGCTTAAGTATACTTGGATTATATTTACATTTGGGTTTGGCCGAGGGATATTACACAACCTACCTATTGTTGACAGACATAAGTGACACACTATCAACTGGAAGGTTAGATCTGGACTGAGGTTGTCTAATTAACCCAAGCCATTTGGTATGATCTGACCCGACAGGTTTAATGGATCCATTAGCCAACTAAAATCCTAAAAACAATAAAAGAAATAAACTAATCTTATACTATTATTCTAACAAATTATATATTACTTACTAATGTTTGTTAAAACAAAACGTGAATATACAAATGATTATGAACAATCCATATACAATTTACAAGGTTTACTTGAAATCTTGTGAAAATGAATGTTCATAATAATGTTTCAAATTATGATAAAGTAAGAACATAAATCTTTTTATTTTTTTAATGTTTATATTTTTTAAAATAATAAATACTAAGCAAGTACAATTGAAACAATGACACAGAAACAGTCAAAGCTAATTAATACAATGATGGTCTCATTCATATATAAACAAATCTGAATAAAAGAAAGCATTTCACCTACTAACCTCTCACTGATCAACATTGTTAAGAACCTGAATAGATCTACCAATATAATAACCACAAATAT
Organism: Picea mariana; assembly: GCA_032191745.1. Classification (NCBI taxonomy): domain Eukaryota; kingdom Viridiplantae; phylum Streptophyta; class Pinopsida; order Pinales; family Pinaceae; genus Picea; species Picea mariana. The sequence continues at coordinate 16,468 of JASDQU011246623.1, read as the reverse complement.
TGAATACACAATAGATCCACTAAGCAAGATATAAGAAACCACACTTTATTCTATCAAAACCCTTGACGTAGGGCAACACCATACAATGGATCCTATTATGGAAGGGATCCTCTCCTAATCACTTGCCTCTTCGAGGGGGAAACCTCGTAATGAGCTTCAACTCCAAATACAATAATTCTCTTCATGTCTCATTACATTGCATGAACTCCTTTATATAGTGCTACCATCACCTAAGAACATTCTAGAGGAGGAATCTTCTAGAAGTAGAACTTTCTAAGAAGTCATCTTACATTTATTATATCTTATTTCTCATTTATTATATCTAACTACCATAGTGGGCCTTATTTAATAATATAGTGGACCTAGTCCACCTTACATTGGATGACCTCCACTATTATCACTATGGGCCCTCTGGCCCCCCCCACTACCTCTCTAGCTACCTTACATTCCATCCCTCTTATGAAAGCGTTGTCCTCAACTCTTGATGTACAACCATATACCAGGCTCCCATGGATAATTATGGACCATAATGCTGAAGAAGAGTGAAGAACTAAGGTCCCATGTAGAAAGGAAATCCACCATGCTGAAGTAGTTTAACCACCATTGAAAGCTCGGGTCCCATGTCTAAGTGTTCATGTGAACTCCCCATGGAATATTTTGGAGCCCAATAACCAACTCCAAATGATGCTCCAAAGACTGACACCTATCATGTGGATCCAAATAAGAAGATCCATCCACATAGTGGAAAAGAGTCGTAGAAGAATCTGGAGAATATAATAAGGTTGTGGTTTTCTATATGGTGTCATATATATTGTGTGGTGATTGTATTCAGATATATATGGATCTATTATGATATTTTTTATTCATCTATATCTACTTTGGTTCTTAACAAGTGGTATCAGAGAACTTTCCTTGGGTAGACATTGTGGGCAAATATTTTTTATTTTTGCAGATTTTTTTTTTCGGAGCAAAAAAAAGAGGACTGCAACATTCTCAAAGTTTTCAGTATATTTATGTGGAAAATTTGCAAAAAGGGGTTGTATATCTGAGTTCCTCTCAGAAAAACACACAATTTGAAAAAACAATCGTCTGAAACAGAGTCCGAGAAGTCAAGATATTGAAGTTTTAAAATCTGCAAATTTTCTGGATTTTTTCCGTGGACGGTGGAGGTAAATTTTTTATTTTTGTAGCATCTGGCGGCCAAATTTGCCCAAATAAATTACAAATCTGAGTTCCTCTCACAATTTCACCCAATTTCAAAAAACAAAATGAGCCAAAATGGAGTTCGGGAAGTGAAGTTATGAGCATTTTAACTTCAACAGTTTTTTAGGGTTTTTTCCAGAAAAAACTGCGATTTTCTACCGTAACTTATTGGGTGAGTTCATAGGATGCTTAGATGGCTATTTCTTCTCAAAAACTGAAAGAAATTCTTGAATCATTCAAATCCCAATTGTTTCACACATTGGATGACAGATTGGATGCATTTGTACATGGCCTCACAGACAGCCTCACAGACAACCTCACAGACGGTCTCAATGATAGTTTTCGTAGTATTCAAGATTCATTGAATAACATGCAGGAGAGATTTCTTATGGAGGGCCTCAGGGATGAATATAATCA
>JASDQU011246622.1:13146-23639 GCA_032191745.1 Picea mariana | reverse complement strand
AGAGCCAAGAGATCCAGGATTAGGGTCTCATGAACTCAGATGTTTTCCGGGTGAGAGCCCAAAATTTGGGTACTTGAAGTTGCAAGAAGCAAAGTCGTGAATTGAGACAAGGATTATTGAGGATTTTGGGATCTTGACACTCAGGTATTGGGGATACCAAGGAGGCATCACTTGAGGAGAAAAATCGTGAAGTGAGAAGATAGCACAAGGGACATGTGGTAGAATCATGAGGTGGGCCTATGGAAGAGATGGGTGGACACATGTCATCTTTTGAAAGAAGTAAATACCCCGTTGAACTCTCAAGTCTCTGGGATTCATGAGACAAGGGTTGGGAGTTCGACATCGAAACTCATGAAGAAGTGAGAAGCGAAAAGAACTAGAGTTAGGCCTAGCTGGTGGTCATGCACGAAGGGCGTTGACAAGAGAAGGATCGTACCCATATTGACATTTCGGGTATCACGAGATTTGGAAGAAAGAGTTGGGAGTTTCAACTCATGAACTCGCGATTGGCGAGTTGTGACAAGTGCCATATTGGCATTTCACGTATCGACACTTCAGGGGTCTAAAGGACAAGAGTTCGAGTGCTTGGGTTGTGAAACCCTAAAATAAAGTCAGGGTCATATGTGAAGTGGTTGTGTGGGCCAAGACTTAGCCCTGAGGGCTAGTCACCGACAGAGGTGTTTTAGCATATCGAAAAATCGGTGATCGGGAGGTAAAGAGGACAAAGGATTTCTGTTATCGAGATTAAAGAAACCCCAAAGCCCAAAATTGCATTTCCCATTGAGGAAAGGGTAGTGGTCATGTGCAGACGACCATGGAGGTAAAAGAAGGACCTGTGGATCGGGTTTTAAGAGAGATTCCAATGAGGAATCAAAGAGTTGATTCGGCTTGAAGGTGGAATTGGAACGATCCTTAAGACCGGGAGGTCAGGTGTGGGACCTGCTGAGGTAGGTGCTTGGGTGAGGTGCCCATCTAGTTTGGTATCAGAGCTTGATACTTGTCTGTAGATTTCAGGCAGGGAAGGAGAAGGATCAGAACGAAGAAAGAGTATTAAAACTCTGTGGTGATTGTTCATGGGCAGGCAACAATCAAGAAGATAGTCAGGAATACTGAAGGAAGAGGCTAAAGCACTCAGGTTTGCAAGAGTGAGTAGCATATTTTCTAGGATGGAAAATAGAGACAGCAACATGGCTACTAAGGGCCGTAGACATGCTGGGAGGAAGAAAAAAGTATAAAATCTTGAAAAAATAGATAAAGAGCTCGCTGATATAAGGGAGGACATAAAAAATATTTCATTGCAGATGCAACAGAAAACCAAGCCAAGGTGGGTATATGAATGGCCCATGAGGGAGCCGAAGGTAAAATGGCCAGTCAAGAAGCTGATGGTCATAAGACAACATAGGCTAATAAGAGGATGGTTGAGGTATGTAGAAAACCTCAATGGAACAGAAGAAAATGAAATTCGGATATGTGAACCGGAGACTGGGAGAAATCTCGGCGATGTTGGAGAATGGAGATCAGTTGAAGATCTCAAGAACTGCAACGAGGGCAGAGAAGAAATTCCAAATTTCCAAGTGGGAAAGGAGTTGATATCAACTGAAGATCTCACAGACTAATAGGAGGACAGCCAAGGAATTTCACATTGCCAGCTGGGCGATGAAATGAGGTCACTACGGGATCTTGAAGACTGCCAGGAGGGTACTGGAAGAATCCCATATTGCTAGGTGGGCAGGGATGACTAGATGAGACTATATGAGGGTCTCATAAACTCAGAGGTGAGTTTGGATCAATAGATGCACCTGACAGAGGAGGAAGATCGAAGAAATATTCTGATGATTGGGGGAATCGAAATATTTCTACCATTTGCCCAAGGGGAGGCAAAAATCTATGATGCAGATGCAGCAACAACAGAAGTAGGACAACTAGTTGATATTGTCAGAGAAGAATTGGAGAAAATATTTGAGGTTTCCCAAGTAGAAGAAGAAGATCAACATTCCGAGTAATGGCTGAATATTCTCAGCCAGGAAACTGAAAAGACTACAACATTGGAGCTTGCATAAGTGGAGGAAGAGGAAGAAGTAGACAACACTAGTTTGGTTGATCTGTATGAATATATTAAAGCCTTGGAGAGAAGGGTGGTAGTGTAAGGCCTACACATCCAATAGGTGATGGTGGAAGCAGATGAAGAAGGCATGGGAGGTCACAGTGATCTACCCAGTTGCAGAAATTTTTTGTAGCTGAGGAGACTACAAAAACAAGGCCAGCCACTGGAGCAGCTGGACAAAGTGATCGAAAAAGATCAGGGAGCTAATGTTAGAGTCAGCAAAAACAGTCAGCAAGAATAAGTTGAGCAGAAAGAAGCAAGCAGTAGCAACAACGACATCACAGAAGAAGTAGAAGCAGTAGGGAGATGGAGCGGATGAACAACTCCAAAGGATGGTTTGGGATCTAGAGGATTCCCACAACTGAGATGGGAAGCTCATGAGTAGGACCTCATAAACTTTGCAACTGAGGAGTATGATGCAGGAGCATCTCTCCACGTCAGCCAGCCAACCACGTCAAGCGCACGCATTCAAAGCTGAAGAGAGGTGCAGCCCTCGTTTTTTATTTAAAATTGAATGTAATTAAATGTTTAACCTATTGAGCTGGGAAGTCATGCTTTGCATAGGCGTCGAAGTAATTAGGATTTAAATATTTGTAAGGTTGCGATATAGATTCGATCTGCAGACTAGATAGACATTGAATGTAATTGAATAGGGCAGGTAGATTGGAGGGAAGAGCTTGAAGAGCCCCCTCTTGTAAAAGATCAATTTCGATCTCATTTTGTAGTAGTTGTAATAGTTAGATATGCACAAGGGAGAGAGTGTGTGCGAGAGAATAGTCGAGACCTTGTTACAGGCCGTCCTTAAGAACACCTTGTAAAAACAATCATTTTCCATTTAATACAAACTGTAGTTTTTCCTACATATTTCATGTGTTGAATGAATGTCTGTGTGTGTTCAAATTATGCTGTGAATGTATGCTGTCGTTTTACATTTGCAGGAGTGTGTTTGGTTTCAGGCTTGAGAGGTTCTTTGTGATTTCATGCTAGGAGGGCATGACAGAGTACTGCGGTATCTGAATACCAGTGCCTAGATGCACTTCTAAACTCTACGGAGTCAGACAAAGTCGTGCCAAGTGCACACAAAAACTGGAATCAACAATTTAGAGGAAAATTTTATAGGTTGCTGAATACCTCAGGAGGTAAGGTTGTGTAGTGGGGAACATCGTTGCAGATAGAATCTCTTTGAGTTCTGTGAAGCTCTGCCAAGTGGGCATTGAGCTAGTGCAAGGAGTGCACAGAGGAAGAACTCTGTTGTGATTTCATTAGAAGCAAGAATCACTAAACATTCTTGATACTCTTCCAAGTGGGCATGGAGTAAGCGCCCCAGTACACAGAAGAACTCTATTGTGATTTCAGACAAAAACCAGAATTACTAAGAATTTTGAGAGCTCTGCGAAGTGGGAATTGAGCAATTGTAAGGAGGACATAGAAGAAATAACTATAGGATGTTCTGTAAGAGGATGCTCTACCAGGTGGGCATTGAGTAGGTGTGTAGATAGACATGGGAGAAAAGAACTCTTTGAGTTCTGAATTTGATGAAAAGTCCAAGGAAAGGGGGCTTTCACAGGGTTACTGAACACCTTGAAAGACTCAACAAGAAGTTGTCTGAGTAGAAGTATAGCCAGGAGGGCATTTGAATTCTCCATTTGAGGGAGAAAGGAAAAGGGATGAGTTTCCTTGGAGGTCGAAGCTACAGGAAAGCTCAGGACAGATAACACCTTGTGTACATAGAGGTTTTGCAGGAAGCACAGAAGCCAAAGAGTCCTTTGAGGATTCAAGAGTAAAGCTCAAGAGGAACAACGTTGTTGAGAGAATAGGCAAGGACTCAAGTAGAACAGATCATAGAAGGAAAAGGATAAAAAGGTTGAGGTCTTTTGGACACTTGAATTTCTTCCATTGAAGAAAGAAAAGCACCGAAGCTCAGGAGGAGCAACTGCTACCATCGTATAAAGCCGAGAAGATATGGACCATTGACGGTTTTTCATGTCTAGGAGGCAGTACTGGAAGAGCGCATAGGAGAGATGATCTGAAGTCATCATATCTCGAGAAAACAACCATCATCCATTGGATCTGACAGGACTTGTGAGGGAGTAATACCCTCATACAGTGGAGCTGAGGAGGTGAATGTCCTGAAAAGAATTGGCGCATTGGGATATCAACATTTGGGATATCGGAGGTCTCGAGGTTGAGAGGTCGGGACACTATAACTCCTGAAACAACGAAAGAATCGCAGTCATCAATTTGAGAAAGGACGCGTGTCACGCGATCATATAATTCAAAGATCCAGGCACCGAGACTCACAGAGGTGAGCAATTTTTTACTTCGTATCTAGTGAAGTCCTGATATTTGATCTGGACAGTCCATCCATTTGGGACACGTGGTGGAGATATAGGGATATCGCGAACTCAGAGGCTCGCAAGGTAAGAACCAAGGATTTGGTTGTTCAAACTCACGAGAAGATCAGAGATGTCCATCTAAGGAGGATAGGTGGTAGCAATCATAGAGTCGGTGAAGAGATGAGAGACCCAAGATTCGGGTCTCGAGAACTCGGAGGTTCACCAGGTGAGAGCCCAAAATTTGGGTACTCGAAGTTGCGAGAAGCAAAGTCGTGAATTACAACAAGGAGTATTGAGGATTTTAGGATCTTGACACTCAAGTATCAGGGATACCAAGGACGCATCGCTTGAGGAGCGATATCCCGAAGTGTGAAGATAGAACGAGGGACACATGGAAAAATAATTAGCTGGGCCCATGGAAGAGACGGGTGGATGCGTGTCGTCTTTTGAAAGAAGTCAATACTCTGTTGACCTCTCGCGTCTCGGGGATTCGCTAGAAAAGAGTCGGGAGTTTGACATCGAAACTCATGAAGCGGCAAGAAGCGAAAAGTGCTAGAGTTAGGCCTAGCAAGTGGTTACACGCAAAGGGAGCTGACAAGAGAAGGAGTGTACCCGTATCGACATTTTGGGTATCGCGAGATTTGGAAGCAAGAGTTGGGAGTTTTAACTCATGAACTCGTGAGTGACGAGTTGTGACAAGTGCCATATCAACATTTTGTGTATTGGCACTTCGGGGGTCTAAAGGACAAGAGGTCGAGTGCTTGGGTTTTGAAACCCTGAAATAAGGTCAGGGTCATCTATGAAGTGGTCATGTGGTCCAAGACTTAGCCCTGAGGGCTAGTCACTGACAGAGGTGTTTTGGCATATCGGAAAATCGATGATGGTGAGGTAAAGAGGACAAAGGATTTCTTTCATCGGGATTAAAGAAGCCCCGAAGCTCGAAATTGCATTTCTTATTAAGGAAAGGGAAGCCCGAAATTGCATTTCCTATTGAGGAAAGGGAAATGGTTATGTGCAGATGACCTTGGAGGTAAAAGAAGGACCTGTGGATTAGTTTTTAACAGAGAATCCAGTGAGGAATCAAAGAGCCACTTCGGCTCGAAGGTGGAATTGGAACAATCCTGAAGACCGGGAGGTCAGGCATGGGACCTACTGAGGTAGTTTCCTGGGTGAGGCACCCATCAGTCGTGCCTTTGAGTAGGCTGTAGTTAGAGTTTCCTTAATGGACAACATGTTGATGGGGATCTATATTCAATTAGGATTAGATGGCCCATTCAATGTAATTGAATGTAAATTAATGAGAGTTGGTGAGGATGAAGGGAAGAGATCAAGGAGCCCCCTTTTGTAAAAAGATATTTTGTATCTGTAGGAGTTAGTCTGGAAGTCGGTAGAGAGGTAGAGAAGAACATAAAATAGAAAGAGATAGAGAGAGCCATGACTTTGTTGCAGTCCGAGATTGAACACATTGTAATTAGACATTGATGTTAATACAAAGCATTTTTTTCTACATGTTGTTGTTCATGAGTTTGTGAGTTCATGAATGAATGTCTTTATGTGTTTATGATATGTTGTAGATGTATGTTAACTTGCATCTGCGGGAAATAGATAGATTTCCCTATCTGTGAGTTATTTGATTTCAGGTTTGGGTTCTTTGAGGTTTCATGCAAGAGTGCATGACAGAGTACTGCGGTCTCTAAAAACCAGTGCAGGAGTGCACTTTTGAATTCTGCGAAATTTTAGACAAAGACGTGCCAAGAGGGTGCATCAGAGGAAGTCATTGACTCAAGGAGGAAGCCTCAAGGTTGTTGAACACCTTGTAGGTAATACTATGCAGAGGAAGCCATAGAGACAACAAAATCACTGAGGGTTCTGTGGAAACTCTACTAGGAGGGAATTGAGCACATGCATAGAGTGCACATAAGGAACTCTATTTCGAGTTCAGTAAGAAGACATAATCACTGAATATTCTGTAGAATCTCTACCAGGAGGGCATCAAGCAAGTGCAAGGAGTGCACTGAGAAGAACTCTCTTTCAAGTTCTAAGATAAGGGAAGTTTCAAGGAGGAAGACACTCACAGAGTCATTAAATACTCTGTCAATTCAGTAAGAAGTGCTTGAACGAGAGGTTGCCAAGAGGGAACTAAATTCCCCTTTGAAAGGAGAGGAAAGGGTCGAATCCCTTAGAGGTTCGAGCAAGGGAAACGCAGGATGGATAGCACAGTTATGTGCCAGGACCTTGCAAGGAATCGCAGAGGCAAATAAAATCCTTTGGAGGGTTCATAGAAATAAAGCTCGGGAGGAGGAACACCTCTTAGAATAAAGGAAGGAACCAAGGTTACAGGCTTCGCAGCAGAGACAAAGGCAGAGACATTTTGGAGTAAGAAATATTCCAAGGGAAAGGAAGAAGGGCATGCTCAATATAGAGTACAACTACCATCAGATAAACTAGAGAGGTGAGATCTAGACCGTTGAAATATACATCTAGATGCATGCAGGAAAGTGCACGAAGAAGAGAAATAGATCTAGGCCGTCAGATCTAGTGAAAAGGACCAATAGCCATTGCATCTAGAGGAAGACGAATGGATTTTAGCCTCTGGGAGGTTGTGCAGGTGAGGAGATGAAATAGAAAGTGGAGACACTTTGTGGAGAAGTGAGAAATCCCATGAGTCATTGATCTCATCTCAACCCATGTCATGGGATCATTTCATGAATTCGGGTATCGTGAACTGGGAGGCGTATTTCTTTGCACTACAATCCCCAAGTCCCGAGACCGCGATTCTACCTGAACCTTCGATCAGGGAGGAAGGAGAGCCATGAGATTTAGTGCCTCGCTACATCGTGTATTGGAGGTTTAGGGCTTGAAAGAATTTATTTTCGACTGCAGAAGTCATGAAGTGCCGAGTGCCGAGGGCTTGCATGAACACATGGCACATCTATTAGGTGGGGGCCATGTGACTGATAGGTGGTGTAATAACAACATGCCTAGAGGAAAGTGGAAGTGGGTGACAGGTGGTGGACACACGTCACCTGGGATGGATTAAACCCCTTCTTGACTATCGCTTATTGGGGACTCACAAAGGAGGAGCATGAGGGCTCAAATTTCAAACTCACGAAGTTGTGAGTTGCGAAGGGTGCTAGAGTTAGGCCCTAGTTGGGGTTTCTTGTAGCAGGTGCTAGCAAGAAAGAGCCATACCCATATTGAATTCTTGGGTATTGGCATTTGGAGAAAGAGGAGTCGAGGGTCTTTGACCCACGAACTCGCGAGTGGCGAGAAAGTGCTTGTGCTAAGGCCTGGGTTGTAGTGTAGTGCTTGTGCCTAGTGTTAAGTCACGCAGAGCAGGTTTTCATGAAATACCCGTGGATCATATTTGGAAGGTTTCAGCAGGGAATCAAAGGAGTCGCTTCGTCTCGAGGAGAATTTAGAACGATCCTGTGAGAGGATTTTGGCCCGAGGGTTGAGGGTCTGCAAAAAAAGTGGTATTAGAGCATGATTCTATGTCTGTATACTATAGGTAGAAGGAGGTAGAAGGAAAAGAAAAGAATACTCTGATACGCACCAAAAGTGGTATCAGAGTTAGTTTCTTTGTCAGTATATTGTGGGTAAAGGGAACCAGAGGAAAAAGGAGGACAGGGTGTTGAAGCTCTGTGGTTATTGTTTGCAAATACACAATAGTAAATAGATAGTCAGGTTGACTGTAAGGAAAATACGAAATCACTCACGGTTGCAAAGTGACAACAACAAGTTTTCCAGGAGGGAAGACAGTAATAGGAAGATGGATATTGAAGTCCATGAGCGTCTTGGAAGAGGAGACCACCAATAGATGAGTAAAATAGAGATTGATAAAGAGCTCGCTGAGATAAGAGAGAGAATGGAGCAGCTTGCATTGAAGATGCAACAGGATGCAATGACACATTGGGTATATGAATGGCGCATGAAAACAAAAGTAAAGTGGCCATTCAAGGAGTTGTTGGCTAGAAGACAACAAAGACTATTAACGAAATGGCTGAGGCATGTTGAAAGTATCATAGGTGAACAGGAGATGGTTCATATCTGTGAACCATAGACTGGGAAGAATCTTAGTGATGAGGAGGAGAGATCAATTTCAGGTCTCATGGGCTACGAGGAGGGCAAAGATGAATTTTCAAATTTCCAGGTGGGCAATGGAATGCGATCACTAAAGGATCTCATAGACTGTCAAGAGGACATCAACAAAAATTCATATTGCTAGGTGGGCAATAATATGAGATTAACAGAAGATCAAATAAACTGCCAGATGGGTAGAAGGGAACTTTCAGGTTGCCAGGAGGGCAATGAGATGAGATCATTGGAGGATCTCATAGACTGCCAGGAGGGAAGAGAGTAAATCCCATATTGCCAGGTGGGAAAGGGAGAGTAGATGAGACATTCTGAAAGTCTCATGGACTCAGGGATGATTTTTGATTAGCGAGAAAAGCTAATAGAGAAGATGAGCTCAGAGGTGAGTTCATATCAGCAAGGACAACTGATAGAGAAGGAATATTAGAAGAGTATTCCGATGATTGGGGGAATTCAAGTATTCCTGCCACATAGCCTAGTTGAGGCCAACAAAGGTGTTACAGATGCAACAATAGAAGAATACAACCAACAAAAACTGTCATTGAAGAAGAAATGGAGAAGACACTGATGTTTTCCCAAGGAGCAGAAGATGAGGATTCAACAGAATGGCTCAAAATTTTCAACCAGGAAGTTGAACAGGAGATCACTACAGTACTTTTAGCTATAGAAGAAGAAGCGAACATCATAGAATTTCTTGGTCTGTGTGAAGAAATGGAAGCCCTGGAGAGAAGGGTGATGATGCCAAATTTACACATCCAACAGGCTAAGTTGGAAGAAGATAGAGGAGCATACCAGCCTGGGGAGCAGCTGGAAGAAGACCTGGCATAAGAAAATCTGTCATAAGGTAAAGGGACTGCAGAATTGGAGTCTACAGTAGAGTGGCCACTTAGTGCCATGAAGAAATATAAATATATTAGGGGAGATCAAGCAGATCTGCCCATTGAGAAGATAGAATTTCCCCAGGGAAGATTGCATACAAACAACCAACGATTGGAGTAGATGGACAAGGCGATTAAGAAGATCATAAGGTTGATGATCAGGTCAGTACAAGAGGCATCCAACAAAGGAAAGATGAGCAGAACGAAGCCTTTAAGAGCAGCAGGGAAGAAGCAGCAGCAGTAGCAACAAAGTGATGGAGCATATGAACAACTCCAAAGAATTGTTTGGGATCTAGGTGGGTTTCAACAGTGATGCTGGGAAGCTCATGAGTAGGATTTCATGAAATTTTCAAAGCTGAGGAGTATGATGTAGGAGCATCTCTCCAAGCCAGCTATGCGCCATCCAGCCAACACATCAAGCGTGTATTCAATGGAGAGGAGAGGCGCAACCCTCTCACTTTCAAATTTCAAATTTGAATTTAATGTAATTAAATGATTGTAATGCCGAAGAGCCAAGATTTGCCTTTGAGAAGGATGTAGTTATAGTCTCCTTAATGGTTGACATGTTGATGGGGATCTAGATCCAATTCAGATTAGATGGACCATTCAATGTAATTGAATGTAAATTAATGAGAATTGGTGAGGATGGAGGGAAGCGCTCGAGGGGCCCCCTTTTGTAAAAATATCTTTTGTATCTATAAGAGTTAGTCTGGAAGTCGGTAGAGAGGTAGAGAAGAACAAAGAATAGAAAGAGAAAGAGAGATTTGTGACTCTATTGTAGTCCGAGCTCGAACACATTGTAATTAGACATTGATGTTAATACAAAGAAGTTTTTCCTGCATGTTGTTGTTCATGATTTTGTGAGTTCATGAATGAATTTATTTATGTGTTTATGGTATGTTGTAGATGCATGTTATGTTCCATCTGCAGGAAATAGATAGATTTCCCTATCTATGAGTTCTTTGATTTTAGGTTTGGGTTCTTTGAGGTTTCATGAATAAGTGCATAACAGACTAGTACTATGGTCTCTGAAAACCACTGCAAGAGCGCACTTCTGAATTATGGGGAATTTCAGACAAA
>JASDQU011246621.1:38498-49748 GCA_032191745.1 Picea mariana | reverse complement strand
CAGTATGCATAATTTCTTCCATCAAATTTCTTAATCCCATTTGAAATTTTCTCATGGTCATCCATCTCTACTTAGGATTTTCCTTCCAGTGGTTAAACTGTCCTGAAGGCAACCTGCTCTGATACCAATTGTTGATACTGAGAGGGGGGTGAATCAGTATCAAGTACAATTTAAAACATTTTTCAACTTATACTTAAACCATTCAACTGTATCCAATGAGAAATGAACAATAGTATAAGATTTACACCAATACACCATAATACACCATGCACAATATATGAGAAATAATCAATAGTTATTGTTCAAGGGAAGTAATGACTTCCAAAGGTAGCTACAACTTCCAAATGTAAAAGGAGGGACAAAAATCCAAGAGGAAGATACAATCCTCCAATATCAAGATAGGTTTGAACTCTCCATCCTTTCCCCTTCCTTCCACCCAAGAATATATGAGAGATAATAAAACTTTACATTAAATCATCACCATCAAACAACCATCACATAGAACCTGATAATGCTTCCTGAGACTTCTTCAATTTTTGCAATTCTTAAATTCTTGGAATACTCTGATCTTTTATATAATATTACTCAATGTAGTCTCTGAAACTTCTCCAAGTTTCACTCCTTGAATCCTCCCCAAAAAGAAGTTATAGAGAGAATGGTAGACCTTGTTCAATTCTGGTTCATTAAGGAGACCTAACTTGTACAGAATGCCCCGCCCTCAATATTTAACATCCAATTTTGAAAATATCACACAAGAAACTAACGTATGTACTATTTCTAATTCAATTTGTACCACTTCATTTGGATTATCTATGAAGAAGTTATGATTGTTTTACCTGGAACACTTGTTTATTGACTAGCTTCAGGACTGGTCAAAAATCCTATCTTCCACAGAGTGTATCTCCATAATTATAGCGAATCAAGATCTGAAAATTTTACCACAGGTACCTTGATATGTCTTCTCAATACCATAGCAATTTAACCATATGACTTGTTTTAGAAAAAAAGTTATAGTGAAAATGGTAAGATGACCTGAAAAATAACATACCTTAGAACACATCACCAAACGACTTCATCCTCCCTTGAAATCCGACCTTCTTTACTTATGATTTCCTCTTAAATTTGAATTGTGTATCAAATGAATGTATAATGATATTTAATTATACCTTTTATGTCACTTCCTTTAAACATTAGGGCTGACCTAACACTTTCTTATTTTGTAATTCTTTTCTTTAATTATCTTCAGGGCCTACATGTACTTCATTCTTCAATTCACTTTGTCATATTCAAAAATCCATTCCTCCTCAACCATGAGGATCCACGTGATTGTTGACAGGATAAACTAACCGTCCGTCAACTGGGAGAGTGGAACCGGTCTGGGGTTGTCTAATAACCCAAGCCGTTTGGAATGAACCACCCTGACGAGTTTAACGGCTCCGTTGGCCGCTCTAAGGTCTCCTAAGAAAACCAAAGAGGAATGATCTGAGCTAAGAAATCTAAAGGGAAACTAGAAACTAATAAAGCAATATAAACTATAAATTACTAACTACTTGTATGTACAATATGTTAACTATGATTATAATAACTCAAATCAACTACTTAATTATCAGCTATGATCATTCTTTATTCACAAATATACAATATGGACAAATTACAGATTTGATTAAAACCTGTGAAACTAATGTGTTCGCTTCCCTGAGACAACCAAGGGTTTCTTTTTTGATTTTTTGTATTTATGAAAAAGAAAGAAAACTGCTTGAAATTAAACAATCTAATCTATATTATTGAAATAAAACAATGTAATCTAAATATAACTAATTGACCTGGATACGCTCCAAGTCTTCCCTGTGTATGATTGCTTCGTAAGCTCGTTGGAGGAAGAAATTCACACCATTTAGCCCTTAAGCTTCTCGCAAGGGATCAGCTGTACTGCTTCTTGAAGTATGTTACAGGACAAACAAGAAAGAAATCATAACAGTTTTATGATGATAAATCTCTGCAAAAGGGAAACCTATAATGCAGAAAATTTATATAACAATTCAGCCTACAAAGAAGACAAAGCTATCATTCATAAGATGAATCAACAACTGTTACGTTCTTTATTTCCTTGGAAGCAACAAGATATGTATAACAATAAGAAATTATATCACTTGTATTTGATTTAGACAACAAAGTGATACTAAACCATAGGCAGAATGATATACAAAACTTGGAACAAAGTGTCGATAAATTGAAAAGMAAAAGCTATAACAATGCATCAATTCTGCTCCAGTTTGAATAAGAGTTRCATATGCTTGTTCTTCCAAAACTGATCMTCCYCTTATTACAAAAACCATAGGTTTATATAGGTCTTTTCACAAGGTAAAACTTCCTTGTGAATAATAGCAAATTGTTATACAAAATCTGGGAATAATCCCTAAAATCTCTTAAACTAAGTAATTAAAAATGCAAATGAAATCCTTGAGATATCTTCCAACTGCTCCTCATATCCATTTCTAATTCGAATTTGCCTGGAATAGACAAAAAACAACAAGTTAGGAAGATATTTTATTGATAAAATGGCTAAAAATCTGGGCCTATAGACTAGCTACAGAATCAGTTGATTCTGTAGCTGGTCTAAATTGAGAACAGACCTGTTTTAAATTAATTAAAACTTAATAGAAATATATTAAAACAAATATTTGATTTACTAATTAAAAAGAAATCAAATCATTTAAATCACAACAAACCAAAAACTGTTATGCTAATTTAGAACAACAGAATCTTAATTTAATCTAATTCAATCAAAACAAATATCATGTAAATCTTTGCAAAAAAAATCCATCCATAGTTTTTCAGTGCTTGCTCTAATTCCTCCTTTGTAATGTACCCCCTGCTATCTTTATCAAAATACTGAAAGGCAGTATAAAGATGATCTTCCCTGTCCCTTACTGCTCTAGTCTGCATAGCCAATGGCATTAAACTATGGCAAACCTTTTAACATATAGCTGTTCTTCTTAGTTGAAATCCCACTGTTTGAATCCTGAAAATAGAATGAGGCCTATCCCTCCTTCCTGTTTCTGGTCTTCAATAGTAGATTGCTCTGTATAATGCATATCATCATAAGGCTCATCGCCAGTAAGAAGCTCCTACATTACTATGCTAAATGAAAACACATCAACCTTTTCAGAAACCTTGTTACTGCTACCATTTAAAAGCTTTGGAGCCATTCATGGAAGGGTTCCCTGGACACCACCAGAAACTAAATTCTGATGTCTGATTTTAGACAAGMCAAAATCTCCAACCTTGCATATAGRACRTTGAGGATCCCTMMTGTTAACTRGCADATTTTCACMATTCAGATCAAAGTGCACAACTTTTTTGTTATGTAAATATTCCATTCCAAAAGCAGCATCTGTTGATCTTCTATCTAGGCTCTCGGTACTTATTTGGCTCCTCTAATGTCTTCGGAAGGTTGATTTGGAGAGCCCATTGTTTCTGGAATTATTGCAACCCTATTGGCGATCAAGATCTTGTTCCCTAATTCGAACAATTTTGTAAGCTCTCCATTTATACCTGCAGGCTCTATCATAACAATTGGTGGTTTTGAAACACCATGTTTGAACTGTGAATCTCTTTCTCCCTGTAGCTTTCCCCATTTGTTGTAAGGGGTCTCTGTTTTGATTTGTGATAATAAACTCTGAATCTGTGATCTCTCATCTTTCTGCAGATAGTCCCCACAATCACAGCATTCAATAAACTGTTGAGATTCAAATAGAATAGAAAGTTGATGCCTCTTCCACAAAAGGTTTCTCAAAATCTTCATGGTAAACAAAAGGCCCCAGCTCTGTAAGAATTTTGATAATATTATGCATTAAACCTCGATTGATGACTTCTCCAACGTACAAGTTCAAGAAGAGTATTCAATAGCCTATCCTTAATTTTTGCAGCACGAACTATATGGTCTCTCCATTTTCTATTCAACCCTTCCAAAAACAAACTGCCCTGAGCAGCTTCAATTGTCTTTGCCATTTCCCTCAAAAGGCCATTCATTGTGGTCACAAGGCCAGAATGGAGTTTTTCCCCATATTTGTGAAGAACCATATTGTAGGCATTCCTGTATAGTTCTTCAAAACTCAAGCCACTGACATTGTGATTATAGATCTCGTGGATTACATGTTCGAGAATCTTCAGGTCTTCTCGGCATATTTGGAATCCATATCCACCCTGTGCCTGAATGGCTCGATTCTGAAGGTCTTTCTGGGGTGTTTATTCATCTTTATTGCCCTGAAGAATCCCCAAACGTTGTCTTTCTTTGCCGACCACGCAATTTCTGATCCAATGTTTTGCAAGGTAATATCTGCACTGGCATATTTGATCACATGACTCGACACGCCCTTAGATGTTGGAGTCCCTGTGCATTTATCCACACTTGTGATATTAGCCACGGGTTTTGAAGCTCCAGTCGCCAGTAAAGATGGAGCGATTGCATTATCTGCTACCCCTCGTGACATTTTCTTTGCTGGAGATATTTCATTATCCTCTCTATGCCTTCCAGATTGTCCAGGGAAACCATGACCTCTTAACCCGGTTGTAGATCGTTTTGGGTTTATATCCAGGCCGAAATTCTACATGAAGTTTTTCAAATCCAGTCTATAAACTTGCCCAATCCTCCAAACAGCGATAAAAGTAGAGATGAGAAACCCTCTGCACGATTTGCGAACCATCAAATTAGCGAGCATGAACATGGCAGGTGATGAATAGCTAAATTCTTAGTAAAGAGGCAGGCGTTTTACAGCTGTAACATCCCCTGTAACACAGCTCATCAATTACATCAATTGGTTTGACCAATGAACAATAGTAAGTGCATGCGCAATGAATGTTATATCAAAGTTTTTAATCTACTAACAGTCGAATCAAACTCAATTATGCGCCAATGTAACCACCGATGTCCATAGCTTACCCAATGTATTGATATATGTAACCAGCATACCAATAGTTACAATAGTAGCCATAGGCATTAAAGGATATGCATGAATATCCATGTATCTTATAAACCAAAGTTTGAGTAGGCCCAATAAGAAGCCAATCAAAATTAATGCATTGCAAATTCAGCGAAATCCATTCACATAATCGATATAAGAATGTCAAATGAGTACACCAGTGTGTGCGAGTGTTATACCATATCGTTCAAACACCAACATGCAGTTCAAAACCTACAATCATGTTCTCGCCAATGCATTAATCAAACGTTTAACTAAGGTGTCAAATCGATATTACATACAATTGACATGCCAAGAGCTATGATAAGGATCAACAATAAGGATCACAAAAGATAAATCATGACCTTGATGAAATTCAATGAATCAATGTTTTAGGCAAGTCATAAGATGCAAATCCGAAGGCTAAATGTCTTCAATAAAACCGAGTTATATAATCCATCGAAGTATGAAAACCGATCAAAGGACATTACCGATCATGTAAAGATCAATAAAAGATAGGCGCAATAAGCATGATGACACAAAAGATATTGGCAGTTCAGATAATGATCGAAATTTGACCTTGAAAGGAGAAATCTTCATGCTTACACTCGTGAAGACTTAGCGAAGATAGGCGTGCGGAAAGGCGCAAAGAATAAAATCGTCGTTCATATGAAAATTGCGACTAAAAATCAATGTTTGTGAAACATTGGTGTGGGCAGCTTATGAGACAATGGAAAAAATTGAATTGGCTGCCAACAGTGATGTACCACATACCACCAGAAACAAAATTATGTATACTACCCATCCATGGGTGTTGTATCTGCATGTGCATTTTCCTTCATGTTCAAATACCTTCATCAATCTTGTGGTCCAAAACCCATTACTAGGGTTGAAATCAATGACAACAACCAATCTTCCAACAACATAAGAGGAACTCTAATGTGTGGCAAGATGGAAGCAATGAAACATTCCTTGTTCTTCTCATCTAGGATTTGAAAACTCAAATGACCTGTCAAGGTCTTAAATCTCTGATCAAATTCCCACACAGGTTCAACTGTTCTCTTCTTGAATTCTTTTAGTTATGTAATGCACTGCGACTCTTATTTAGGTTTCTTGAATTCAATAGTTAGCGCGGTCTTAATGGAATTCAACGATTTAGGTGTAGCTCATTGGACAAATTTCATGTACTATCTCAGTGCGTGATCTCTTAGGGTAGTGTTGAACTAAGATCATTTGACATCTTCGTCAGTGATATTCTAAATACTCCACACAGCTTCACATAGAAACCAATGTTTATCAGGATCTTCAGATCCATCTCCTATGAAGGCAGGCAACCTCATCTCATCTTCCATAGATCTTCCTAGGTTTCTTGAATGAGTATGTGGTGGAATTCTAGTGACAGTTTTCTGAGCATTCTGGTGACTTAGGTTACTCTAGTTACTTAACGTTGTTGAAGAAATAGGAGGAATAATAGTACTTACTTCAACAGTCAGCGCAATTCTTGAATTTTCTGGCTCTTCTCGGCCAGGCTCCTCTGTCCTAGCAAATTCTGAATGTTTTTCGTCTGTCAGAACTACCGCTTCTCCACTGTAGAACCCTTTTTCCCCGTAGTTCTCCTTGAACAGGTTCACAAGAGGAACTTCTCTGAACACTCTCCCACTGCACATATGTCCATCCTCTGTGTCGCTGTCATTGTCGTCATCTGAATTTTTGAACATTATCCCTTTTGATCTAATCGATTACTATATCTTCAAGATATTCTTCTCATGCAATAGAATATTGATCTTCAACTTTAGAAAATGTAAAAATTTCTTCTAGGTCCCTTAAAGAAATATCTCTCTACTTGGCTACATGATTCCACTCTGTCAACAACAAACTCAGTGATATACCCTACGATGGTACTATCAAACCAATGATCTACTGATCTTGACAAGGATTTTTCAACTCTCTTGACCTTCTTGATCAGTGCCAACGTCCAAATCACAGGTGGTCTAGATTTGATCTCAAATTGGGTGTCTGCTAACCTAGCTAGCCACTCGTATAACTCTCGATGGATTCCTCCAAAGAAAATCTCATGTATATCAGTAAAGATATATCTTTCCAACCAATCCTCTATACAAAGACTGGGGTTCTTGTTCTAGGCTTCAACGAAGTCCTTTTCTTGATCCTCTATCCACTTATGAATCTCTGTCTTTGATGGAAACCACCTTGACATTCCATGAAGATGATTCCTATCCTGGAAACGTAACCATTTGTTGGCACAGGGGCAGACCCATGGTTCAACTCCAAGAGCGCACCAACAAGCCCTAACTACTGGCCTTTCAGCAACACCTGTGATGCAAATGCAGTCTCACCTAAAGTATCTATAGGGGGTTGCAGGACATAGGTGTCTACAACCAGAGGAAATGCATAGTGGATTCACAGCAACAACACACAGTCACCTAGCTATTCTTTATCTTCCTTAAACCTATTGTGCAAGTTATATTTCAAATCTAACACAATATCACAATAGAAACATACCAAATGATAGAGAACACATCATCAATCGCACATAAAACAAGATATATGTGGTTCACCCTCTCCCTAGGGCTACGTCCATAGAACTGTGCTTTATGATATATTAATATGGAAGCATACAGTTCTTGTCTATGCTCTTATCTAGCAGATCTTCTTTCTTCCCCTCTCTGTCTCTCCCTTTCCTATGCACCCAACTACAAGATCGATCTCCACACCTAGCTAAATATCTTACAATACATAAGGCCCTCACACACAACACTTCTCTCTCACACAATAGTACTCACTCGATCACACAACAACATTGAACTCTCAACCAACCTAGCACCAACCTATCCCAGGTCCTTTAGACCTTTATTTATATATTACAATACATCTTGGACAACCTTAGGTTAAAACCTAAGTGTCAAAACCCTAGGTGTCTAAAACGCTAGGTCAACTTGACTCTCGTTTTCAGGGCTTCACTAGCCTGTCTTTCCTTTCTTCACGCACGGTGCTTCAAAGCATCTGTTGACATATTCTTTTGCTTACATAGTTTTCCATGATCCCTCTTCCTTTCTAATCTTTCATCCTCGATCTGTTAGTCCAACGACTTGCTTTCTCTTACTTCACACCATCTTTTCTGCTCTTTTTCTCACTTTGACCCAGTATCAGTCACTGTGTCTTCCGCGCAGTTAACATTTTTCCATTTCTCCCTTAATATTCACTTGCTTCCATATCCAAGGGCCAACATTATTCATATATGATTAATCATTGTCTACACTGATTAAAATCACAGTAAAAATTTGTTCTCAATATATAATGAAATCATGCAAGTTCTCAGTCAAAGAAGTAGGTAAAATAAAAACAATGTCTGAAGGTTCGATCGCAGTCTCCAAAAGGAAAAGAAAATAAAAAAAAAGAGGCTATAATATAATCAATTACTCTCAATAAATAATTCCAAATCACAATCATGATTATTTTAAAAAACACTTTCATTCAAGTGGACAATGCTGAGATTTCTCCATTCAAGAGCTAGGAACTCTTATGAAAATCGCAGAGAATAAAAATACCCTCTGAAACTACAGAGGTGATATAAAAACACAGAGGGTATTGAGCTGATCGTAGAGAGAAAGATAAACAATATGCAGAGGTATTCAATCATAACAAGGTGCAAGACAATCAATCAACCAGGAATAATCAACATGGGTATACAACTGGGAAAAGACATCTTTCGCTCATCATACACACACAGAAAAGCAGGGCATTAGAATCTATAGATCATTATGCACCGAAGTGATGATTGTCAATTCATCTCCTAGAAGACTGCTCAAGCATGGAATGATGATCTAGGGATGAGGATGAAAGATAAAGCACAATCTCTTCATAATAATCAATAAAACAAAATAGAACATACATAGCAATCAGGGGTCAGGTTTCCAAGGAAATCAATTCAAACAATGAGCATAAAGTTATGATCACTTTAAGTTCTAGATTAAAAACGTTGAGTAAAACAAATTTATTTACATAATAGAAATACAGTAATGAAAATGCAACAAAAATAATAATCCACCATTCAAATAAACACATGTGTACCGTAGCCCAAGGTGACAGCTCTGAGTCGTTGTCCCACATGCGCACCATCCAACTCCTACTTGTCGACCGATGTGACTTCAATGGTACCTCCCAACCAATGCTAGGGGTACTCTTAGTCCCCCTGAGCCCCCCAAGCCGCAAAGGGGCCATGCACACTACACCAAAGAAAAACTAGCAACCAGTTCACCTCGCAAGGTTGAGCTACCACTTGTTACCCGAGCTGGGTATCCCAACTCCCACAAGATAAGTCAGTCAGAACAAAAATTCTACACCATAACATTACACATGAAATATCATTCCATACTCATCATCCTCCATCATTTTTATAGGGTTTCTAAGTGATTTATTTCCCAAATTCCCATTTAATTTAATTTAGAAAAACCCTCCCCCGTACACATGTCACCCATCCCCCTAGTTGCACTAGAAATTAATTTCATTAATTATTTAATTATTCATATTTATCTCACCCACCAAAAGCATTCCTAAAATCGCTCCTTGGTGTCCCCATATTCCCTTACACATTTTAAATGACTTACACCCTTACTAAATTCCTATTTGAGTTGAATTGTAGAAGGTTCTTAAGGAAAGATTCCTTACTATGCCAGACAATCATCTTTTTCCTTACCCTTCCCTTTTTCTTTATGTTTCCCCATTTTCGCTTAGTTTCCTATTTTTTTTAGTTTCCCTCTTTTCCCTTCTTAACTAAAACTCAAATTAGCAAGTGTAGAAAAATCACGTTTTACCCCTTTTTCTTTTCAATTAATAAATTTTAATTAGCATATGTAGAAAACAATCATTTTTTTTTAAATTAAACCCCCAAAGTAATTTGATTTTAATAAATTAATTGAATTTCTTACCCCCTTCTCATCACATGTTTAATTATGATTATTATTATTATTATTTTATCACAAGTATCACTTAGACCTAGATTTTAATTTCCTAGTTTGGACGACATTTTTATTAGGGAAATTGTTTTTTTTTTTGTTTATCTTACTTATCACGTCATTCATTTTAAGGCTGACTATGTTTATTCACTTACCTATTGAAATCGTGACGTGCCCTTCAGGATGCACTACGTGCTCCAAGGGTGCCACTCGCCTCTTAATTGACTTGGTAGACATCAAAAACCCCTAGAGTCAATACTCCACCAGGTGATCTTGTGGAAGACTAAGGGCCTCTAAGGAATAAGGCCCCTGCCTTATTGCATGCCCTTTAGAATCATCATGAGTGACTTTTGAAGTCTTCCCTCATGACATCGTGGGTCTTCTCGAACTAGGTAATCGTTAACCTACAGTTAGAGCCATGGCAGGAGTGCTAGTAGGTTGTGGCAGGGTTGTTGTCCACACCTCTCCCTCAACGTCTCTGTTGGTCATGCATGACCCCTCTACTCCACATGTGAGTCTGGTTGGCAAGCTATCATCATCCTGCATCGTCAACAAATCATTTCAGCAATTATAATCAATCATCATAACATCTAATTAGATGTACATATGTCATATCTACAACAATCAACCCCAATAGTTCACTCCCTAACTCGATCTGGAGTCTGAGAGGTTTCATTGATGCCTCTGCATCCTCGAGGCCCAAAGTCCTGCACACTTAGGAGAACCTAGTCAATAGCACATGTCTATGTAAATACACAAAATAACATATAATCACATCCATAATGCCTCATAATCATAATGAAACAACCAATAGTATAATAATCCGGATCACTTGCAAAAAAGTGTCCTCAAAGAATAAGTTTATTCAGTGTGCTCAAGAGCGGGATGTTACATATGCCCCCTCTTGGTCTAAACTTCGTCCCAAAGTTTCAAAGTATATAAGTGTCGAAATAATGTGTATCACAGTATCATAAGTCTATCTATCAAACAAAAATGGAAATTGTTGGTGCATATCATATGCGTCCTCCCAGGTCGTCGAGTGCGGACTATAGTTGTCCCACTAGACCTTGACCTGATCTATTGTTTGACATCGTAGTTGTTGAATGCGATGATCTAGGAGGTGGATAGGCTCAGCCGTGAGAGTTCCCTCATCTGATACCTACAAGGAACTCATGTCAATAACATGTGTAGGATCACAAATATAATGTCTCAAAACAGATACATGAAAAACATCATGCATACGCCTCAAAGAATTAAGCAAGGCTAGTCGATAGGCCATAGGCCCCTTCCTCTCCACAATCTCGAAAGGTCCCATG
>JASDQU011246619.1:44342-60081 GCA_032191745.1 Picea mariana | reverse complement strand
TGAGGAGGATGGGTGGAGGACGATCGGTTATTTCGGAGAAATCGCTCCGAAAGAAACGAAGGTTTAAGAATTGAGATTTTCGAAGCCCGAAGGGAGAAATCAATCACAACCATTGATTGAAAGGGACAAGTGTTAGTAGATCTTCCACTTTGGAATATTTCCATGTGGAGAAAAGTGAGGATTGAGAATGGAAACTCCCGAAGGCCGACCTCACGGAGAATATCGTGGCCATAGATCGAAGGGAGACAAGTGGCCATAGATCTGAAGGTCAGACTTCGGAAGATTTACGAGCAGGAAAAAGTTGAGAGTTGAAACCCCCGAATCTCGAAGTCTGAAGTAAATATGGACCATTAGATCCATAGGAACACGTGGCCGACGGATCATGAGTTTCGGATAAATGCATCTGGATTTTTAGTTAAGAATTGAGAAACCCGAAGTCGAAAGACCCGAAGGGATCATAGCCATTGATATGTGGAATACACGCGTTAGTGGACCATAACTTCGGATAAAAGCCATTGGGGAAAACAAGAGTTGATATTTGATATTTGAGATTTTCGAAGCCGAAAATCCCGAAATGATCGGAGCTATCGGTCTAGAGGATACGTGGTAGGAGATCTGTCATTGGGGGAGAAGGCGAGGTTTGAGAGCTGAGAACTCTGAAACCTGAATCGTGAAACAAATCACGTCCATTGATTAGAAAGGGACAGATCTGAACCGTTAGTTTAGAAGCACCGTTAAGTTCGTAAGATCAATGGTCCCATCACATTGCGGGAACCGAAGGTGCGTGAACTTTAAAAATTTGAGGGCAGGCCACAATCTAGACCACGGTTTTGGAGAAAGGACACATGGAGGCTCAAGGAGAATTGTCGAGCGAAAATTAGTTTGTTTTCAAACCACTATGGTCGCACCCGTAATCACTTGGTTACATAAGACCATCGCTCAAGGTCATATCAGGGAAGGGGCTTATCAAAAAAGGAGCTAGTGCCTAGACTCAAAGATTTCACAAGCGTAAAAGGGGAAGGTCGTGGGTACCATTAGACCTGCATCCGAAAGTCAAAAGGGTCTATGTTTAATTACAGAACGAGACCATCAAGGTATCAGAGAGTCGTTTGGCTCTAGAATCGAAGATCCTTGACCAAGAGGTCGAACTGGTTCCCCGACTTTCCAAATTAGAAACCATGGATGGAGAATCTATCCTTTAAGAAAAGCAAAATTTTTTATGCCCCGTCATGGGTGTGTTACAAATTGGTATCAGATCATGGTTACAACACTTGGCCTACGTGGGCTCATGTATGAGTCACGTAAGGAGATATTGTTATCTGCATTTACTCCTTGAGGAGAAGGACTGTAGATTGAACCTGTGATTTTGGGATTTCTTTTTGAATTTCAGCAGAAGAATTTCTTTATCCCTTTGTCAAAGTGATAACTACTCTTACCGAGTAGGGATATGCTAATTAACATTTATACTAAGACTTGAATGTGGATAACTGAAGGTGGCAGGGTTCTGTCAAGAGTAGTTGAAGTCTAAAGGATGGATGATTTGGTGTTCATAACACTACTTCTAAGCATGGGCAGTTGGAACTTCATGCATTGATGATGGTGAATTATGTAATGGTTAATACCTTTATGGGCCTAAAGGAATCTAATAGGATCAGGTAGGATCCCTAGCAGTTATATTTACTGCTTTATATTAAAATCAGAGTATATAAATCCTCATGACCAGAGAAAAGTGAGATGGGTAAAACCCTATGGATGTTGAGGCAAGAAGGTTTTCTTGCTAGAAGTTGTCGCATAAAGAGGAAAGTGACCCTGGTTGGTTATTGCCTTGAGAGAAGGCAACATCAATACGAGATATGATTGTGAGATTAGTCCTATAAGTGACTAAAATCTCAAATTGAAGGACACTAATGATGAAATTAAACTATCAAGTGAATGCATGAGGTAAAAAGGTGCAAGAGATGCACCTACTTATACACGAATGTGTGTACATGATCATAAGGATGATTGGAAGATCCTTGGTAAAAGGATATAGAAGTCTGATATGTCCATGTGTGTGAAGGACATGGAAAAAGTGTAAGAAATAAGCTAGCATGATGAATATTTATCTGTGTTTAATTATGCTTGAGTGCATGGGTTAATGTATTGTGGAGCTTCCTAATATGAAGCCTGATATTAATACCAGTTAGATATGAATGATATTAAACGTGCAAGTGATGCACATGTATGATGTAAGTTAACAAAACCAGAATATGTATGGATACATAATTTGGGTACATGACAAAGATGCATGTTTATATTCCTTATGGGATATTTGGTAAACTGTGGAAGCTAACTCAAGGTTGAGGCCATTACAAATAGTGATGGATATGTAATGAGGAAGTTGCATGCTGAAGGAGTTCCCTGTAGTGGAACTGTGTGAAGACTCTGTTAGGAAATGAAAGTCATAACCTTAATGACTACTGAGAATTAAGTAGTGAACCACAAGGTTTTATATATATATATATATATATATATACCAAAATCCTGGATTACATTTTGAAAAACATCATATAAGGAATATAAGACTAATAAATGAATATTGACCATTCTGATAACCGAATGGTAATGTGCAGGATGCACATGTTCGTGACCCATTATGAACAAAAAGGTTTGCTATTAAATCATGTAGTTGTATTCCAAAAAATGTTAGGGTGAGGCCTAACCAAGGTTGCTCAAGGAAAAGAGCAAGAAGATCCCAATAGGGAGTAAATTTCAAAAGCAGAGAAAAAACAGTGAGGCCTTAGAAATAACTCAGCTGGGCTGAAAAGTCCTAGGCGATGTAGAAATAATTTGAAGAAGGGGAGAGCCTCAATTCTTTTCTTGCTGTGTATTATGTTTTTCCCTGGGAGGAGAAAGCTAGTACACTGATGAAAGTAAATGTTTTGACACCATAGTGATGAGGATTGTATTACTGCAGAAACAATTGAGAACTGTCAGTATTGCACTCATGAAAACATTAAGGATAATTTGATGAAGTGCATACAGATATGCTAGGACATGTATGAAAATGTTTTAATAATTTAAATGCTATGGTACTTGCATTTTTACATGACGACCAATGCATTTATGATGTATGTCATGTGTAGAAAGAAATAGATTGGAACTGTTGAGAAAGATTGTTGCCAATAATGAACAACCTCAATCAGAGGATGACTATGAGAAGGTTATTGTTGAAAGATTGTTGAAGGGACTTTAAAGGTCCCCATGGATCACCATTGATGGGATAATATCAGAGGGGGTGCTAACAACCAAAACCAGTATAAAAATGTCCATGCCTATGTGGCACAAGGTATGAAAGGATTGGGTAAGAATCCCTTCTGAAATGTTTTACGGTCTTAATGTTATGTATGGAACGTTGAAAGGCAGTTGTACACCTCGGATACCCAAGTAGGGTATGATTCAGGAAGGAGAACCTGAATGATGGAGGTGTGAACCTCTGGTAGTAAAGACTGATTGTAATCCTCGAAAGAATTCATGAACTGATATGTCATGAATACATGGACCAATCAAGGAACGATTGGAAACAAAAAGTGCTCATAGATAGCACGTTGCATGGAATTGCTTCAAGGAAATGCATGTTTGCATAAAGAACAGACAATGGATTTCCCATTGACGAAGGATGAACTTCCAACTTTTTTATTTACATTGTATAGGTGTTAGAGAAAACCAAATTTGGGTGGCCATGAGTGTTGGCACCCTCGTTATTAATGAAGGAGGAAAGCTTAAAGGCATTCATGTGAAAATTTTGAGTTTCATGTGTGTCGTTTTGGGATCATGATCGACCTATGGTAGGAAGTATGGTCCTGCTGTAAGAATGAATGAAAATGAATAAGCCATATGGTGAAAAGCTTGGCTAAGCTCCAACGCACCATGGAAAAATGATTTTCGTAAAGTGTGGGAAACTTAAAATCAATGCAAGGGTGCAATGGGTATGAATGTGGCCACGAACATTGGCACATTCTATAAATTCAGTTGACATCTGAATTACATTCTGAAAAATTTGGTAGGCTAAAATGATGTATAGGTAAGGGATGATGTATCCTTTTGCTTTGTATTCTTGAATAAATTAAAATGAATTGGACTGTTAGTATGCTTGATTTTGAAACGGTAACATGAATGAAAACTAACAATTTGTTTGGCTGATGAATGTTGAAATTGCAGGAGGAAATGGGTCTTAGATATGGCAATATTGTAAGCCCATAAGGAAAACCAATTTCTTACTGAGCCAAACTACAAGGAATGGTAGTTCCTTTTGAGAAAGTGAATTTGATTGATAGTATGCACAATTCTGAAATTGATTGTGATGATGTTATAAAGGTGCAATAAAAATAAATGAGCATGAGAAACTAACAATTTGTTTGGTTGATTGAAGTTGAAAGTGTAGGAAGCAAAGGAGTCTTGAATATGGAAACGTTGTAAGCCATAAGGAAGACCAATTGCTTGCTAAGACAAACCGCTATGGGAAGGAAAGTCCCATAATTATGAATCTATTTCCTGTGCGAAACAAATATGAAAACAAAATGTGGAGTTTGGAAATTTGTGGATGACAGATTTACAAGAAGATTTTTGAATTTAAAATTTATGATGTCTCATGAATTTCTGTATACATTTGATATAGGTAAAAGGAAAAGATCTGCGAAGAGTGCAAAGATGAAAGAGTGAGCTCTCGGGTTCAAGGGAGAACTGTGAGAAAGAGTATACTCTGATCGCATGAAATAGAGGCTGACTCGAGAGAAGGAGAGTGACCTTCGTCCCTATCTATGATTGAGTCGGGAGAAGAAGAGTAACCTTCGTCCCTAACTATTTATGTGCCAGGAGAAGGAGAGTAACCTTTGTCCCTAACTTTAGCTAAGTTGGAAGGCTGTCACGTTGTAAAAGCATGAAAAATGGCCACTACTGAACCATGAGAACCCCGTGGTAAGCCATGATCGCCTAAAATATGTTGTGTTGAGGTAACACAAGTTGGAGGGATGCCTCAACAAAGAAAGTTTGAGGGAAACCTCAACTGTAAGACTCGATAGAGTCTCTGGAATTCTTTCTGTGACAGAAAACCTTGGCAAAGAAAGATGGATCACCCGAGGGACTGTATAGTAGAGAAGGGGATGCCTGAGCCTAGACCTGGAGGGTGAGTGACCGCAAGGAAGAAGAGACCTTAATAGTTCTTGTAAAATATTGATTGGAATCATGCACACGATGGGTAGTTCTTCCTGTGTGAGAAAACCTTGGCAAGGCAAGATGGATCACCCGAGGGACTGTATAGCAGAGAAGGGGATGCCTGAGCCTGGGCCTGGAGGGTAAGTGACCACAAGGAAGATGAAACCTTGAGAGTTCTTGTAAAATATTGATTGGGATCATTCACCCAATGGGTATGTCAAGGAAAAACAATGAGCCTGGATAACAAAACAACCATGTGGATACAAAACCACAAACTGCGTAGATAATTATTGTGCTAAGATTATGAAATTTTCCTAGAATTTTTTATGCAATGTTTTTGCATAAGACTATGATTAACGTGCTTGTTGTCCAAGAATTATTGAAAGAAAGTGACCAAGATTAAAGGTATGAAAAAGGACCTGACCGAGGAAGAAGGATCAAGATTTTTGAAACAAATGAATGAGAAAGGCATGACATGTGTTTTTGAAAAAGAACACCGAGGGCGATGTTCCTTTAAAGGGGAGGGAATTGTAACACCCTTGTTTCCCCCAGCTTGTAATTAATTATAAAATAAGATTACCATGCTAAGCATGTGGACAATGTAAATGTATTATTGTTAAACTTTCCATAACTGACGATTGGTGGGTGAAGCTTTTAAGTACGAGACATGATATATCTAGAGGAAAGAAATTAGTTAATGAAGAAAGGACCAGTGGTTGAATCATCAACCACCCCCATGAATGGAAACATGGTTTAGCTATAGGATGTCAACTCGAAGTGCCACGGAGACCTTCAGACCTGAGCTTCCTTCTGACAGAAGGAACATGACAAGTCGAAAAACCTTCCAAAGGAGGGAAGGTAAGATACATACAAAGACACAACAAGAGAGGAGACACAGGACGAGAGAAAACACTCGTAAGGGATATGTGAGAACCCAAAGGAAGTGTCGAGAACACGGCCTGAAGGACTCGAACGTGAGCTTGATGATGAGGAAGCATCTGATAAACCTCGCAAGGTCGCTGTGACAGAGAGAGTTTCTCTAAGAGATGGTGTAAATTCCCTAGTGATATCATGGCTTGGCAGAGGGGTGGCTAGAGTGCTAAGAATGAATGCCTCTGAGCCTATGGTTGGGTGGAAAGGTGCACACCCACAGTCAGTTAGTTGGATGCAACTTGTAATAGATAAGTATTCTCATACCCTATGAAATTGAGCTATGATTGTGTAAATATACTATGAATGATCTAGGGATGGATATGTTTTCTTAATGATTTATACTATATCCCTTTTTGGTGTCTACTTGATTGTGTAATTAGGAAATTAATAAATTATATGGATAGTACATGTTTTGTATTCTTAAATGCTTGTGCCCTGTGGTGGCTTAAGTTAGATCCAAGAACTGTGAGTTCGTCGACCTTGGGAATAGTTTCACGTACGCATGTCGACACTCCTAGTCGCTTTGAGTCCCTTGGAGGAGGGAGTATGTTAAAGCTCAGGAGAGATAGTGCACATATGCATAGGCTCTCTACGAGGCAGGCTGTTGTCAGATAAATCGGTAAATGCGGACATATACTAATCTCCCTAGATCCACCTAGATCTAGAAAAAAACATGATAGAACATGGCGCTTTCCCTAGGCTCTAATCATCGAGTTTACTACCAAACAAAGGACAAGAGATATACCTTTAAGTGTTGCTTCCTTATGTCTTTGTTGTTCCTGTTTCGCTCTGGTGCTCTTGTGATACTGATCCTACAGTGAGACACAAACCAACCAAAGTGAAAGCAGTAAAGTATATTCAATGACAACCTATGCATATGATCAAGGAATTATGTAATAAAATAAGATAATTCTATGGGAAAGAAACATGCCACTGTATCATATTAAATAATAGGAAGAGAGATTACAACCAGATGCCTTGATGTCGTAAGGTTCCTTCCAACAATTTCCTGCTTCCCACACACTTCTTGCTCCAAGGATTCCGAGACCATGGATCTGACAGCTACTCACAATCTATCTTGACAAATAATATCTCAAAGCCACTCTAACCAAGCTAACAATCCCAAGCCAAATTCAACTCCTATCAAGTTTAATCCCAAGCCAAGCTAACTTTTTCCGTGAGAGCTCCTCTAATTTAATAAGCTGAAGAGGATAAGGTGAGGAGGTTAGGATGATCCCACTAAATCATGAAAGTGAGTAAGATCCAAACCATTCGGAGGCCACCTGACCATAGAATCTTCTCCTTTTAGAAGCATCGAGAAATGCTTATTTTTCCCATGTACGAAGGGCGTCGCGACCTGGATATAGTGAATCTTGCGAAAATTCTGTGCCCTGGCTATAGTGCAGCCTATGGAAATCAGGCATTTCCGCACCCTAGCTATGGTGCAACCTGTGGAAATCCTCCAAAATAGGGTTTTGAGAGAGGAAAACACAACTTCTTCTCTCAGGGAAAGTTATTCTCCCTTCTTTCTTCAGGAATTCAGGCCATTGACCCCTCTAAAGGAAACATATAGGTTTACATCATTAATGATCATGAGGGTGACGAAAATAATGTGTGACAGAGAGCCCCCTAAAGTATGAAGTTAGAACAGAGTGATAGCTGGTATACTTTGTCTAGTGTGTGTAGGGAACAAGGAACACGTCGGTCGAAAACCTGCCAACAAACAAGGAAATACAGTACCATAATATATCATTACTGAGATAGGCACTCCCATACTCAGAATACAAATGACTCAAAGCATAAATGCTGACATGCGAAGATCCATGTCAAGTAATACAGGTCATGGCCACCAAACATACATTGTGGATCCATGCCATTATGACTCAAATTTGAAGATAGCCACCAAAAATACATTGTGGATCTATGTGTCAAAGACTCAAATTTGAACATAGGAACCAGACATACAATGTGGATCTATGCAACATTACAAACTGAATATACTCCAACGCAACCTAAATCTGTGAGAGAAGATTCATGGTCTTCATCTCCACCACTCTAAGTATGAATCTAACTATGCAAATACATGTGTTGAAGTTGAACATGGTAGAAACCACTTGATTACCAGTCATTAGTTGATATCGTTAACA
Organism: Picea mariana; assembly: GCA_032191745.1. Lineage (NCBI taxonomy): Eukaryota > Viridiplantae > Streptophyta > Pinopsida > Pinales > Pinaceae > Picea > Picea mariana. The sequence goes on along the minus strand of JASDQU011246619.1, from coordinate 51,808 downwards.
AGTGCGAGGGAAATAACCATTAATGTCAATGAATCTCAAGGTATACTAGTACAATCCAATGAATGCGAATTAATGAGCTGAAGTTGAACACTCGATGGAATCTCCCGATCAAGGGTCAATAATGAAAACCCATTGTCAAAAGCGAGGAAACCTGCCATTGAGGCATGCAAGTTCCAAGGTACCAATTAGTTTCTAAGTCTAGTTTTTGGATAATGAGTTGAAGTCGACAGGAAAAGATTCGTCATATGAGGGCCTTAATGTATCCCCCATCAATGACATGAAACAAGTAACAAGATTTGATGTAGATCAGAGTAACAAGTGATTTAGGACTGACTCAAGGATAAATGACACAATAGAAGGCTTAAGGACTGCAGAAATGGTCGATGCAATAGAAGGATTCCCAGGTTGAACTTCTCTTTGAACATATTGACGACACGAAAATTGTCTTGGAAAATACTGACTCAACAATAGGGATCCCAGACCAATTTGTAATCTTATAAAGGAGTATGACCAAGAGAAGAGCGGGTTTTCCAACCTAGACACAAAGCAAGTGAAAGGGTGTCATGTTCAAAAATGACTCTTCCATGGAATACAGGTTTAGACACATTTCTTTCCCAATTTCCCCCCCACCGTTTCTAGCGAGTACCTCTTTATTTTTACGCAAGCTTGAGGAGGATAACATATGCTTATAAATGTAAGCTCATCCTTTGGATGAGTCCCTCGGAGTATGTTTAACAAACCCTAGGAAGGAGTGGTTCGGTCCCATATGGGCCTTTCGATGCTTGTTTAACGAGTCCAAAGATAGAGAACTCGAGGGTTTTTCATGTTTAGAGAGTCTGAAAAACACTTAAATAAAACTCTCTCAGTTCCTTTTTCGTAAAGTAGTCTAATGAGACCGAAAAAGAGATAAACTATCGCTCAACAAGCATTTTCTTCAAATACTTTAATGAGCATGAAAAGAACAAGGTCACTCAGCAATCTTTTCATGTTCAGAGAGTCAAAAAAGAGCTTAAAGGGAACTCCAATGGGTTCTTTTTTCGTATAACCTTTACGAGTCCAAAAAAGTGATAAAAGTATACTCAGTTACATTCTCACGTATTTACGAGCGCAAGAAAGAGCAAAGAATAAGCTCGGTAACTTATTCTCATGTATTTACGAGCATGAGAAAGAACAAAGACTAAGCTCGAGATTGTTTTCATTTTTACGCAAGCTTTAAAACAAAAGAAAACTATGCTTGGGATAGATTTTATTTTTACACAAGATTAAAAACTAAAAAAAACTATGCTTAGACCTGGTTTCATTTTTACACAAGCTTGAACAAGAGGAAATTACACTTGGTCCTAGTTTCATTTTTACACAAGCTTGAACTAGAGGAAAACTATGCTTGGAGTAGGTGGTTTCATTTTTTAAACAATCTTGAACCATAAAAAACTATGCTTGGACTTCCCAACACATAACATAGGGATGGTTGGTACTTAGCCCCTAGCTTAAGAAGCTAGCAGTTTAACTTCAGCATGAATTCTAGAGGCCGAAGCCAAATTCCCCCCAAGCTTCGTTTCATCTAACTTCAAAGGAGAATGAAATGAAGCTTCAAATATTATACGTAGGAATTGGCCCAAACAGAGAGGGGGAAGATGTTTCATTTTTTAACGAGCTTGACACATGCAAAGAACTATGCTCGTGACCCTAGGTATAATCTCTAGACCACTGTTTCATTTTTTAACGAGTTTGACACAGAAACAAGAACTATGCTCGTAAGCTCTGTTTCATTTTTTTAACAAGGTTTCTACAGAGACGCAAAAACTATCCTCAACTGGTTTCATTTTTTAATGAGCTTGAAATCAGAAAACCATGCTCAAGCTCTTCTTGATCACGGCTTCCAAGAGGGCACTGCTACGGAAGGACACCATGTCAAGGGACAAAACTCGGTCATGGCCTCCAAAAGATCTTCACTTGATGGAAGAAACAAACTCTAGAAGAAACACATGTTGAGGGCCGCGATAGGGGTAAGGATATCAAAATCTAAAGACCCTATCGAAGAGATAACCATGTAAACTACCGGATCTAGGTCATCAAAAGCTGAAGTCATGGGAGACAATGTCACATAATTAACATGTCATGGGGTTGATATTGTCTGCATATAAGAACCATTTAGGTAGGTAATCCATCCAAGACCGATGAATGAAAGTTGATCAATAGTCACCATTCTTCCATCGCGAGGGAAATATATCACACGAAAAAGAGTGGACACAATAGATTTCATGGCATAAACATAATCTCACCCAAGGAGTAAAGAAAAATCCAAGGGGTCTTGGACTAACATGAAATCAATAAAGACAGTTTTCCCTCCCAAAGTTACAGGAAACTAAGGAAGGGTCCCTAAAGGTTGACTGGTTCTTCTGTTAAAAGCTAACAGATTCTGCGTAACCAATGCAAGCTGAGGACAACCCAAAGCTTGCCAAAAGACTCATATTCATCTATCAGTGTCTGAGGAACGTCTCGACCACAAACCTGGACTATAATCTGAAAAGGAATGTGAGAGGGAAGATGAGGGCCAGTTAGCACACCCTAATTGAAAAGGATTGACTCATTACTTGGAGGGGGTTCCACAGGAGAAGGAGGAATTCCCCCGAACACGGTAGAGTTTGTATCAATGAGAAAAATGTGAACAGTATTGGGTTTACTCTCGAGTGAGAGAGTAGGATCGACCGATGATGAGATTAGATCGACCACTTGGGTTGCATTCTCCAAGGGGAGAATGGGGTCGACGGGTGGAAACAGATCGACCACTTGGGTTTCACTCTCTAATGGGAGAGTGGGATCGACCGAGGATGGGATCGGATCGACCACTTGGGTTTCGCTCTCTTGATCAGGGACCAATGATGTGAATCCACTATTGAAAGCGAAGAGACCTACCATTAAGGCATGTAGGTTTTAAGGTACTAAATGATTTCTAAGTCTTATTCCCAGATAATGCGTTGGAGTCGACGAAAAAAGACTCGTCACAGGAGGGCCTTAATGTATCCCCCATCAATGACATGAAATAAGTAACAGATTTTGAGGTTAAGTCAAAGTATGAATATGATTTGAAATGGACACAGGGAAGGCCGACATGGTAAGAATTGACAACTATAGATGGTCGACTCAATGGAGGGTTTGTTTTAACTTCTCTTGAACATATGAACGACACGACAATGGTCTTGGCAGCATTGACTCAAATATGACCCAAGATATGACCTTGTATTAAGTCAGACGAGAGACAAATGGATTTCCCAACCTAGATTCAAATGATGAACATGGGGTGTCATGTTCAAGAGTGACACTTACTGCCATTAATACAAATACCAAAACACATCCCTTTCCCAAAATTTTCCCCACCATTTCTAGCGAGTACCTCTTTATTTTTACATAATATTGAGGAGGATAACATATGCTTGTCGATGTAAGCTCGTCCTTTGGACGAGTCCCTCGGAGTACATTTAACGAACCCTACGAAGGAGTGGTTCGGTCTCATAAAGGGTCTTTTGATGTTTATTTAACGAGTCCAAAGATAGAAAACTCAGGGATTTTCATGTTTTGAGAGTCTGAAAAACGTTTAAAGAGAACTCTCCTAGTTCCTTTTTCGTAAATTAGTTCGACGAGACCGAAAAAGTGATAAACTATCGCTCATCAAACATTTTCTTCAAATACTTTTAAGAGCGTGAAAAGAACAAAGATCGCTCGACAATCTTTTCGTTTGCGTGAAAAGAGCTTAAAGAACACTCTCTTATTTTCGTTGTTTTTGTGTTACCATGACAAGTACGAAAAGACAAGAAAAGTATACTTGGTTGCGTTCTCATGTATTTTCGAGCACGAGAATGAACGAAGACTGAGGTCGAGGTTTTTCCTACAAAACCCTAAAAAGGTATTCATACATGGGACGAAAAAAGGAAAAAATACTCGTACACTGTCGTTCAGACTTCTAGGTCACCTACCTGTGAAAAAACATACTCACAAGGCCATTAGGGTATTATGTTTTTAAGCAAAATAATAAAAATAATATAAAAAAATCAATGAGAAATAGTAAAAAGTGAATAAATATGGGTGAAAATCCCTTTTTACCATTTCATTGTTACTTTGTCAAAAACTTGTCCAACACACCTCTTTTTTCCCCAAATTTCTTTGCTCGATTGCGGGAGGTACAAGCGATCATTCGGGAAACGGTTTCAGCCAACGAGGTAATCTCCTGATTCTTCAACTTTTTCATGGATTAAAATTGATTTTTATTGGCAAATTTAAGTGTTTGAGTCCATTTTAGGGCCGGTGGGTGCGCTTAGGCATTCTCGCAGGTGGGCCATTCAGGACCTGCGAGAACCTAAGATTCTTGTAGGTGGGATTCAGTGCACCTGTGAGAATCTCACGCTGTGTGCAAGCTTCACCTGCAAGGGCCAAAAAATGGATTTTCATGCATGTTTTTACTCAATAAAAAATTATGCAAGAGGTTAAATCAAGTTGTTAACTTCCTTCTCATGGCTCCATTGTAGGTATTGATCATCACAATGTTGGAATGGAGGGAAAGAGAACACAAGGAGGATGATGCCATTGTCGAAAATGATCCAGGTATAGTTGCTGCCCTCCAGGAATGTGGGCTCTTAAAAAAATTTCGGATCCCAGGCATGAGAGCCCAACTTAGGTTTTTAGAGTACCCAGTGCACATGTGGGATGTGGATCAATAGGTATTTCATGTAGGGGTCCATAGGCTTACACTAGATATTGAGGATATCTATTTTCTGATGGGTTTGTCACGACGTGGATACGATGCTATTATGACTGGAGGTAGAGGCGAAGGACTTCCTATGAGCGAGTATGTTTGCCAATATTGTGTTCCCAAGGTGGAGAGAAGCAAGGGTAAGGTCGCCATCTGGGGTATCCAAAATCTGACCTTGCGGACTATCTTGTTTACCATTTCATGCATGGTTAGGAGCGCTGCTCCGCACATGGCTCTCCAGAGCTATTTCCAATATGCAATAGAGTGCACAGAGCCTTGAGTTTTCAACTGGTCAGATGCGTTTCTCTGCAGTATGAAGAGGCAACTAGCAAAGTGCAGAAGGGGTAACTTGAAGCAGTTCGGGTACGAGTCACTTTTGGTGTCATTCTTCCTTGAGAGGGTCCCACTGATGCATCTATAGGTAGATTGGGGTTTACCGGCCCCACAGGATCCAAGGATGCTGAGGTGGTGTAACCTCATGGCTCGATACATAGCAGGGCCTATAATCAAATATAACAATTCATTTTTTGACTGGTTGAGGCCCCAAATGCTGATGATTGATGACTATGCATATGCTGGCTTGGATTTCCGAGGAGATCCAGATTTGGTTCTGCCTGAGGATGCTCAATGGGGTGAATTAGGTAAGAAGTACACATTTTTTTTTTTTTTTCAAATTTTATTATGTAAAATGTTTTTATGTCTTTGATCCAAGGACTAATAAAAAATTTCTTTTAACGACAAAGATGTGGGGCCATATCAACCTCCAAGAACTTCTCCCATTCAGAGACGAGGAGAAGTGGCTCCAGTGGCAAGATGGGATGTTGAGGACTATGAGGCAGTTGAACAGAACTTAGAGGGACTGACTGTGGATGTCTCGGACATTGCTATTGGGGAGATCCCAAGGCGCTATCAGCGCCATACTGTGGTCGTGTCTGAGTCTCTTAGTCAACTGCTCTGTAGGGTAGCCCGAGAAGTTGTATGTTACTGTGAGCGTCATCCATGATGCTAATTTGTAGAATCCATGGGCTTCATATATTTTGATATTTTGGTCCTTGGACAAAAACTTTTTGTAAAAATTTTGATCGTTATATATATATGCGGCTTCTACCAGCTTATTTTGTTTTGTATAATACATGTGATGTGTGATTGGTTTTATAAAAGTCTCATATATCTGTCTAATACATAATTAGCTAAATCATCAGTCAATGTATTTAGACATCTAGGAATGTGTTGATAGTCGATATAATCAAAATGACGTTTCAAGAGGCGAATTTGAAGATATACCCGCAATAAAGTAGGAATTTGGATAGCATAGACATTACTTAACTGTAACACTACTAGCTGCAAATCAAGTCATATAACTGGGCGGCAGATACCAAGTGAAATAGAATTAATCAAAAACTTAATGACGGTGCTATATTCTACGATATTATTGGTCGCACGACCACGGCAAACACCTCATAGACTGATAAGTTCATTTGTAGGTGCATAAATTGCGGCATGCAACATAATCAAGGTTCTGAGTGCTACAACTAGCGCCATTAGCAAAGCCAATGTGGGGTAGCGAAGACTCCGACATCTAGAAACTAAGCACAACGCAAGGTAAGCGGTTGAAGGCAAAAACCAAATAACGAAAAAGCACACTAAAGTAGCACACAAAAAGTATGATACAATAAAATACAAGCACGATAATACCTTTGAGATTGTTCAAATGGGCATCTAGGTGGGTCCATATGAGGCTCCCACCAACTTCGCGCTAGTACAGAGAAAGGATCCTCCAGCTGGCACACACTATATGTGATCATATGTAGTTAAACACTATAAATTTTTTCTCTCCTAAGTTATCGAAAGCCAAAAAATTAATATTTGTTACAACACATTCTATGGGCTCAGATCTTCCATAAAAGTCCTGGTATGGTTACATAGTTGTCTTGATGGATACTCTTGCTTATTGTATGGAGAATACTTAAGGAAATCTTGGTATGGTTGTGGTGATATGGTTATGTTGATTGATTGATAGAGTGAGCAACACTCTTACGTTTTAGTACTGATATGGTTGCCATGGTATATTGGTTACTTATGTTTGAGGAAGCATGAGTAAGTTGTTGGAGAGTATGGATGTGTTGATATTGGTTATGGTACAGATTGGACGGTGAAAGAAAGAAGTGGATGTGACTGAAGGCTGCAGAGGATTTGACTTTTTCAAGAAAAAAAAACCCTAGTTGTTCAGAAGGCACACGCAGGCTGCAGTACAGACAGACCGCATACATACACGAGTTGTACTATTGGTAGGGCATGTACATACACGTGTTGCACTACTAACAGGTCATGTACCTGTTGACATATTAGTATCTATTGAGGATTGATTCCTTTTCTTTCTTGGTGCTTAGTTGTGTAAGTCGAGTCTTGCATTATAGAGCTAGTGCTCTTGTGGAGTTGTAACTCTATTCAATTGTTGTTGATAACCCAATGATTGTAGACCGTAATAAAAATGAAATTGTACATACATATTGTGTTCTTTGTGTTCCTTGTGGTGATGACTTATTGATGATATATGTTGTTGATATATGGTCACATTCAACTAGTTATAAATGATAGTAAGTAAGTGATGAATAAATGATGATTTCTTACTAAGGAGTTTTGTGAAGGGAAGTTTAAAAAGAGCCCTACACTGATTCACCCCCCCCCCCCTCTCTCAGTGTGGTCGGTGTGTCCAACA
>JASDQU011246619.1:18428-32744 GCA_032191745.1 Picea mariana | reverse complement strand
GTGGTGTTAACTAAAACATTCAAATTTTCAACATTTTTTCTTTAAATGAGAAAGTGCACCCTTCTATTATGCAATACAATAATATACACATTCTATAATAAAACTATTTACTTAAAAAATAAGATGAATGCTTATTGAAAATCTCTCCTTCAATATGTATATCTAAGAGAATCTAAAATCAAATCTTACTTTTTACTTTATCTAAAGTGTATTCCCATTGAGGTCTAGAGTGCACCTTAAATGAGAAAGTGCACCTTTCTCCAAGTTTGGGAGGAGGTCTAGAGGTCAAACCCGGCTGGGTCTCCGGGACGAATATGTAATGGCTGCTATGAGCTAGTCTGGTTACTGTGATTGTAAATGATATATATCCCTAATATATATCGAGTAATTTCTCGTTGAAAAAAAAGTGTATTCCCATTGAGGGAACTATCACTATGTGACTATGTCTACTATGAGAAAAGTAGCTTTTACAAAAGCAACTACTATATATCGCCATTAAATAAAACACAGTCATTTTCTCTACATGCATTCAATGATGGAATATTTGTACTAGATAATGGCGTCCACTTTGTTGGAGTCATTAAGTGTCATTAAATTCATTGCACATTGATTGTACATTCTCGTTGTCTTTGATAGGTGAGATGCGAAGGATGGGTAAGAAGAAAGAACACTCATTGGCATCCACAAAATGCTTTTGTTGTATGGTTGGTTCAAAATCAGACCAACAATCAGACCAAGTAGTGTTGGTGACATAGTGACATATCATTATTTCTTTATCAAGTATGGATTTTAACTTTCGTCTAAAAACATATGTATCAACAACATTAATGAAAATCTTATAAGTGGATTTGGATCGTTCAATTATAACTATACTTATACATATTGCATATAAAGGTATATTTTTTATTATACTATTATTTCTATGCTCCTCACCATGATTTATGATCATAGTAAGGAATTCAGAGTTATTGAGATACACATCAAGGGGGTGCTCTCGTTTATATGAATCTTGAGAAAAAACATGCATAATGGCCAGTCAAATCCTTGTCTTTTCTTTGAAGGGTTTTTTTGCAAATGTTTTCAAACCCTTTCAAAGATGTGTGACGTCAACTGAGCTTCGAGGTTCTTTTATCTTTTTGTTGTTGTGAATCACTAACAAAGGTCATTCTCATGTAATGGTGTCTTCTAAATGATTGTTTAAATATTTAACCCATTCTACAATAGAATCAAACACATTAAGCCAAAGTTGTCATCACAATAAACAACCATGATCAACTAGTTGTAAACCTTCATCTTTTGTTTTAAGAAAAGCCGAAAAATTCTTAAGCTATCATTTCAAACTATAAAAACTTGTGGCAATAAATATCACTGAAATTTTCCAATACCATGTTTCACTGCCAACATGATGTCTCTTTCTTGTTTTAGAAGATTCATTAGAGTTGGCTCCACAAGGTTCCTCTCCCGTGTTTGATATCTCGATTAAAAGGGTAGACCAAAATTGGTTAGAAGTATATGTTTGAAAAATTAGTTTTCCTTTACCAGAGGTATGTCTCTAGACGGTCCTTGCTAAGTCATAAGTTTCTTGCTAGACGCTGACTTGCGGGTTGTTGGCTGTAACCTAAGATTTATAGTGACAACCAGTCGAATTTCAACTTGAAATAATCCTGACCAATTATGAATTCCCCTAAATTTAAAAAAGATTAAAAACTATTTTTTATAATCAAATAGGTAGAACATGACCAAAACACATGTTTTTGACATATGTACACATATCCTAAAGTATCCATGTCCAACATGTGGTATATGGACATGGAATCCATCTTGTTACTTAGGTTAATGCTTAGCTTACATCCTCACCTTACTCTATAAAATATCAATTCAATTTGAAATAATATTTAAAATAACAAATATAATTCTCAAGTAAAATAGCAATTTGGTGAGTGACAATTTGCAAAATACAACAAGGGGAGGTCGGTGCATCCTACCACTTAGTGGGGGGCTTCACTGCAGAGTTTTGTGGGATTCCCTCTACACACCATGCACTTGATTACAATAGATTAGACCCAAAGGAAAATAAACTTGTATTGATTTTCAATCGAGAAAGCACTTAGTGGGTTCCTTTACCGCTAATTTTTGTGGATTGCCCTCCACGCACCCGTCATCATCCGACAGTGATGGAGAAGCTGGGAGAGTGGGAGTAATCAATATTAATATTTTTATTTCTTAGACTGAGTGTAAATGATAGTTTACTGGTGAAATTATCCATCACACCAAAGGACATGGTAAGGGGCTTTTAAATTCTCAACTTTGAATGTGTAGAGTACAAAACATTGTGCAGATACATACATTTACACCATAATTTTTTGCCAATAAAATCACATTGCTTTAAAAGCTCTTACATGGGTTAAAACACATAATTAGCATTATTTACATTGTCTCCCTTATAACTAAACATTATTATTCAACATTTGTTAATTTTTCGTTTTCTTTACAGGTATTGTGATACAACGAAGTCAAAACCTCCTATAATAATATTATTAGACATAACGAAATTTCTTTAAAGTTGTTATTTATAAATATATTCAATTTTTAGTATTAATCACATAATTTGTTTTTTTTTTGTCATTAGTGGAAATCCATAATTTGTTTTTTTCTGTCATTAGTGGAAATCCACATTTGATAAAGAAATGATGATATTTCACTATGTCATCACAAGTATTGTATTGATTTTGAATCAATACGTACAATATTTTTTTTTACTCATAATGAGTCCTTGTCCATCCGTCACATCTTACTTATTAGAGAAAACACGAATGTATAATTAGTGTCCAATGACTTTAATGAAGTTGTGGAACTCATTCAATAACATATTTTTAACATATAATGGGTCCTCATCCATCCTTCATGTTGAAACCATTCTTAAAGTTTTGTCCCTAAAACTTAAAATTTCCTTTTTCAAGTTTCGGTTTTTCATAAAACACAAGTTTCATTATAAGAGTTCCGACGCATTTTCTATAAAATTATTTTAATCATGATAGGCTTTTAAACTAACGGATTTAAGGTTAACTTTAAAGAGTTTTCGGGATTCGGGGTTTGCTGAAAACATATTTTTCAATACAAATTGAATTGCGAAATCCCGATCCCCGATTTCCCGAAATAAAGAGAGTTAGTTTAAATGCTAATTAATTAATTCTCTAATGCAAAAATTTAAGGTTTAAGTTAATCATTTCGCGATTCGGGGTTCAGTGATAACACATCCCTTGTCAAAATAATCCCCGAAATCCCGAATAGCGAAATCCCGATCTATAATTTGTGTTAAACCGAACTAACTTTGTTTTGTCCTTAACCCTGATTAATTAATCAATTAAGATGAATTTAAGTCTTATTTTAAAAAACGTCGCGATTTCGCAACTTCGGAAATCGGGATTCATCAATGACATACTTCTTGTCAAAATGATCCTCGAAATCCCAAAACGCTAAATAATTATCAATCAATCACTTTGCTAAAACGTTTAAGTCCTAATTAATACGTCGTGATTTCGCGATTCGGAGATCGGATTTCATCGATGACATACTTCTCGACAACACGATCCCCGAAATCTCGAAAAACAAAATCTTTAGTCTTAATCTATGATTAGCACCAATTAACCTTTCTCCAAAGCATGATTAATGATAATCATTTTTTAAGTTTTCATTCATGTTTCAATTTTCGATTGAGTAAAGTGTCCCGAGTTTTCTTTAAAAATCCAAAGACACTAAAATACGGCCATTTAAATAATGAATCAAAGGTGATACGTGGTACTAATGCGTATCTCAGTAAAATATCTTCCACATTAAATGCCTCGAATTCTTGTCAGCCGCGTCAATCCCGTCACTTTTAAATGAATTAAAAGAGCATTTGAATGTCTGTGTTTTCATTTTATCAAGCACAAGAAACACTCAGCTGAGCTCGTTCATTCATTTTCTGTGACAGGTTTTCCATTTAATATACAATCATGGCACCGAAAAAGGCACCGAAGAAGAGTGAAGATACACAGGAAGGAGATATCATCTCCGATACCACACCACACTCTATAGATTCCATTAAATCTTGGACTCAAATCTCTGAATTTCTGGAATGTGAACTCAAGAATGCTCATCCTGATTCTGAGAATCACTATCGGGACATAGCTGAATCAGAGCTTCATAAAATTGTTGCACGCCCTCAGCTCGTGGCATATAATGATATGATCAGTTGGGCCCTGGAAAAGGTCGATATCTCGACGAGGAGCATCTTAAACGATCAGGGAGTCATCGTCGGCTCATTCAGGGTAGAACACATACAAATAATGTATAAACTCTCGCCAAATCCTAAACATATTTTTAATGTCAAGTTTTTAGCAGAGTTTCAAAGGAAAGAATGCACTGAGGTAGACCAGACTTATCTTGATATGATTAAAGAATGGTGGAGGTGTCCATCAAAATTTAGAGCCGATACCCATGAGGTTTATGCCACAACATCCTTGAATGAATACATGCTCTACGTAGCCATTATGCTATGTAGACTTTTCGGGAGAAAAGATCCCTGCCATTTTCATGCAGATTGGGTGCCCTTTTTGGAATAAGCTTCAGAAGGGTATGCTTTTAACTGGAGTAAGATTTTGTCAGATAACCTAACACAAGAAATCTCAAATTACAAAGCTGCAAAATCAAAGGGATGATCAGTGGCTTTTTACATGTCAGCATACATTATGGATGCAATTTGCTATGTGACTCCTTTTCCCTTAATGAATTGGAGTTGGAACATAACCTGTCCAGAACCCATTCATGAATATCATTCTGCCTTTTGGGAAGAAAATGCTAAGGACGCATTTTATGAAATTTGTCATTTTGTTATAATTCCGATGCATAAAATATTTTTTAGATGCGAACCTCCTCGCATTTCTCATACAGTCACCGAAAATCTTAAAGCAATAGTCGATTGGTTCATTGTCGAGAATTTTTCCTACATTAGGGTTTATGGTTGTTCTATTCCCCCTCATGCACTCCCTAAATTCCTACAGGACAGATTGGTATGTAGAGAGGTAGCCCACCAGATAGTAAAAGGTGGCATTGGATTAGAACTAAATGCATCTCAGAAGAAGTCATGGCCAACTTTCCCTGTACATGTCGGGAAATTTTCATTACTGAATCTAGGCCATTCTAAAGTAGAGGTTGAATCACTAGAAGAAGTAAAATTGGTAGATATTGAACACAGAAAGCATGACTCCTATCAATTAATAAGCAAACATTTGATGCATTGTAATTTAAAAGCCTATGAGCATGAAACATTTGTGTATGATGACCTATTCAAGGAGGTTAAATCCTATGAAGAGGTATTGAACAGAGTACATTCCCTACCACCTGATTCACATATTGGTTTCACATCATTCCAGAGCCATAGGCGAAGTTGTTTACCCAAAATTTTGCAGAGCAAAGCTACGACCTCACCTCCAGAGTAGGAAGGGCCTCCCCCAGGCTTTGAAACAAATATACAAGACAAAGAAAATACTAAAGGCAAGATGAAGGATATTGAAATACCTTCAAAAGACACAGAAATTTCCCAGACAAAACCATCAGAGGTAGAGAAGGGAAAGGAGCCAGAAAAATCCCCAGAAATCCCTAAGGATGTTCCAGAAAAGGCAGGAGGAACAACATCAACAGAAATTGGAAGTCTCATTACTTCCTTAACTCCATTGCAGTTCACTTATGGAAGCCCCCACAAGGGAGCTCTGTATGTCAGTGATTTGGAGCCAATTTCTAGAGATGAGATCCCTTCATCAGACTATTTTTTCAGTAAAAAGAGAAGGGCAATCTTGAAACAGGAAATCCATCCAAGAGGAGATGGGATGATTAAAAAACATAAGGTCATTATAGATGGAAAGAAACTTAAAGATGGAGAATTTGCTACAGAGATAGCAGGCACGATGGGAGCTATAGCGTCGAAAAATTTATATTATGTGGGCAATTTGACAGCTATGCTGGAACAAAAAGACCAAACAATAACTTAGCTACAGGATAGATTGAAAGAAACCAAAAGAAATATCAGTTGGGGAATAAAAAAGGGTCTAGAACAAGCTATACTAAAAGATATTCAAGAAATTCAGAAAATGAAAACAAGCTTAGAGGAAGCAAATCAGACAATATAGATCACCCAGGCACAGGTCCTAAAACAAGAAGAAGAAAATAAACAATTACGAGATCAAATTTATACTATTTCAAATCAAGTGGTAGAGCTGGAAGTTTTCCAGACTCAAGTTTTGGGAATACATTTGAAAATAGAAGAGGAACAGCAGAAAGTATTTTTAAATCTGGAAGTTGTCCATAATTACTTCCAGGAAACAAACAAATCTTTAGAGAATGTTCTCCAAAAAGAAAGAGAAGTGAAAGAGGCTAGAACGACTTTCCAAAAAGTAGTAGCCCTTTCAACTAAAGATGAGGTCGGAAAGATTCAGAAATTATCCATTTCAGAATAGGTCAAAGGAGATATAATACTTAAAGTGTGGGAAGCAGACCTGGCCAAAAATAAAAGAATAACCAGAGATGTAAATGATGATTGTCAAGGGATTTTTGACCTCTTAGAAAAGACTTCACTGAATATTGGAAAAAATGACTGTCCTGGGTTACTAGGAGAGATCAACATTGTCAGGCATCAGCTAAGGTTCAAGGATGATTTGGAGGAAATGAAGGTAGAAATCCCAAAAATTAAGGTAATCAATATCTCCGAAATCGACAAGTGGATGGTGATACCGAACTTAAAGTTGCAAACAATTAAGTTCACGAGGAAGATAATAGAAGATCGCTTGCCTGAATTACAGAAAAGATTCTTCATATTTGAGGCAAAGGAGATACCAAACGTTCCCAGAGTTTTGGTGAAGTTTTTGGGAAAATGTGTTCACTGTCTTGAGGCGGAAGAAGGAAGTTCTTCAACACCAACATAAAAGTACTCTTTTGAATATTTTCATCATTAGAAATTAGAAAAGAAATGTAAACGGTTTGACATGATTCATCCATGTAACCGTAGTCTTAGGGAGTTGGTTAATCACCAACGAGAAAATATTTGATAATCATGTATAAATATATTTTGAGAGGACTGAGCAAGGGCTTTTGGTTTTTTTGGAGAGAGCCGATTGTATTAAAGTTTTCTAATCTACAGTGATATATGATACAGACGAGATTCTGAATCTTGCCAACTTGTATCTATGTGTTCTTAACCTTGTTTACCATATTTTTCTATGTTTCTTTCTCAATGTTTTTTCCAATGAATGATTAATTTGAAGTTTATTTTATACATCTTTTATAATTTAGATTGCTTTGGTTATCAAATTATTTACAGCTTTTCCTCTAAAATTGCTATCAGTAATTTTAAGACCTGTAGATCATTTGAAACATGATATTTAATGCTTCATTAGAAATCTCATTTTATTCTTTATTTCCTGTTACAATATGAGATTCTTTCGTGATTAAAGCCTCATATTTTTTCAGTAATATTTCTTTTTTATTTTATGATTCTCAAATTGGTACAAGTCCAGGAAACGGCCTCAACTGTATTTATGTTATTATTTTGAATTTCAAAACTATTTTTCATATTCTCATCTTTTGAAAAAAACGAAGTAACAATTCATCGAATTCTTCCACATTTAAGTAAAATCTTATTCTCCGTGACTGTCCCAAATAGCAGACAACCCAACATAGAACCTAGTCTTCAAGATCAAACCAGTATTGCTTTAAACCTATTTAATACCATCCTAAAAACAACAACCAACCGAGTTGAGTTAGAACGTTCATGGGATGCTATTGAGAGAGATATCAACATCCAAGAACAACAGGAAGCTCGACAGAGACAGTTGAGAAACCGATTCTTCTTTACACTTCTTTTTTATTCTTATCCTTTAAGTACATTTACCTTTACGGATGCCTTGATGGTATACTTTACAACCTTAAAGTATAAACTCAGGAACAACATCATTTTGGCGTCGTTGTCGAGGAATGAAGAAACGAATCTTTTCCTTGGGAAGAACGACATTGACACTTTCTTTCTTTCATAGTGAACAAGGATAGAAAACCTTCTAAGGCTACCTTTATTTTTCACTTGGCGACTCCACGAGAAGTAAACTGGCTATTAGCCGAAAAAAAACCAAAAAGAACCTGAACAGCAAGCAGACCTCGCCAGTCTCTGATCCAGAAAAGATTTTAAAGTCACGAATATCACTTAGACAAGTCTTTTTACCCATATGTACTATTTGTCAGCCTGACTTTACACAGTTGAAAGTTTCAGAAACACTTGAAAGATCTGTCTCCCTTCCCCTCTCATACGATACGTTCTCCTTTCCTGAGGTTTTCTCCCCAGATTCCCGAGAACCTTCTCCTCACGCATTTCAAACTTCAGCCTCAAATCTACCAATGGCCACACAAGGAGGTGTTGGAGCTAGAGGTGGAGCCCCTGGAGGACCAATAGGTGGTCAAGTACCGCTTCCTGGAATCTTCACTAAAGTAGCTGCTAGATTTTCTCCCCTTGTCCTCCCAGTTACCCTACATGATCTCCCCGAAAATTATATGAAAAGCCTTCCAAAATTTACAGGGGAAGGGGATTTGACCGCCCAAGAACATATAAACTTCTTTGACCAATTTGCTGACATCCTCGGAATAGAACATGAAGATGTCTATTCTAGACTCCTCGTTCAGACTTTCGAAGGACAGGTGAGGACCTGGTTCCGATCCTTAGCAGCCGGATCTCTAAGATCTTACGAGGAACTTGAAAGCACTTTTATTAGACAATGGGGAGAGAGGAAGGACCACCTCTACTACCTGACTGAATTTGGAGCCCTTAGAAAAAAAAACTCAGAATCTGTTCTAGAATTCACACAATGGTTCAACAAGTTATATAATAAAATCCCGGTTGAGGTCAAACCTTCACAACCCGCAACAAAGGTGACTTTTGCTGGTGCTTTTGATCCCGATTTTGCCTTATTATTAAGAGAAATGAGATCAACTGATCTCACGAAAATGCAGGATGATGCTCTTGAGATCGAATCAAACATGATGGCATCAGGGAAATTAAAGGCAAAAATAGAAACTGGGAACAAAGAAAATAGAAAATTCAAAGAGCAAGGTGGACCCTCAGGATCGGGGAAATCCTCGGGAGATAAAATAGATGAGATGGCTAGGGTAATTAGAGAACTTTCAAATAAAATCTCAAAAATGGAATTAGAGAAATCGAAAAGAGATAATTTCCCCAGGAAGGATTTTAGAAGGAATCCTGATCCTCAGGCCCCACAGAAAATAATTAAAAATGAAGATCAAAAAATTCCAACCCCCTTCAAAAGTGAAAACTTTATTGGAGAGGAAGATCTAGAAGATTTTGAAGAGATTGATGAGGATATTAATAATCTTGGCAATGATAAGAAATCACCTTATTTATCGAGACAAGATTACGCAAAATATTTAAATAAAGAAATTACATCAGAAGACAATGTTAGCAACAAGACGTCTGAAAATTTGGCCTATCAGGGTATCGCAGATGATATTATAGCCGAATTACAAGAAAAATATAATTTAAGACCTAGGATCAAAAGTCTTCCAACTGATCCAAAAAAAAAGATCTTGCCAAGGGGCGAAACTGATAAGGTGACTCCAAAAGTCGCTGACAAACAGACTACAAAAACTCACACTGCTGACACGCAACTTGTCCAGTCGGAGCCAGTAGGAACACTCGTTGTGAAGACACAGGATCTTGTAAATGAAAACAAGTCTGCACCACAAAGAAAAGCTGAGAAGAAAGGAATGGAGGCCCCAAACATAGAAAACGATAAGGCCCTGGGAAATTTTAATCTGGAAAACAAAATAAATAAAATCAAAATTCTTATTCCCCTTGTTGAACTAGCTAAAAATCCTATATACAGAAAACAAATTGCCAAGATGATAAAATTTTCCGAAGACGAAAGTCAGGTCAATGTCATCAACTTAGAAGATGACAAGTCGAACATAGTCTTTGGTCCACATTTTGAAGGTGCAAGAGACACCGTGGCCCCCTTTTATATCACGTTAACCTTGTTTGACCACCTACTCCATAACTGTATGTTAGATTCCGGAGCTTCCCACAATGTGATGCCAAAGGCAATTATGGAGAAACTCGATCTCAAAATCACAAGGCCCTATGGTGACTTATATTCTTTTGATTCAAGAAAAGTCAAGTGTATAGGCATGATTAAAGACCTGGTGGTAGGTCTGGCACAAATACCAGCAAAAAGAATTCTTATGGATGTAGTGGTCGCTGACATCCCTCCGAAGTATGGTATGCTATTATCTAGGTCATGGGGTGCCAAGCTTGGAGGATCTCTCCAGCTGGACATGACATACGCTACAATTCCAGTTTTCGGAGGACAATACACGCGTCTTTACAGAGAGACTAGGTTGGCATTCACAGTAGGTGATCCACATAACCCAAATAATCATCCTGTTTATATTTCTGACCAAGATTTAGGAAATTGTATATTATCTATTGATGATGATTTTGAAGTAGATGTAGATGAAAATTGTATAGAAGAAAAAACTGAAATAAAAGAAATAAAAAAAAATGTATATAGCACTGGTGTATGGAAAATGTATTTTAATGGTGATTCATCTTTCCTTGGAGCCGGAGATGGAGCACTCCTTGTGGCTCCTGATGATCAATTCGTAATTCCCTTTTCATACAGGCTTCAGTGGAATGTGGATTGTACAAACAATGTATGCAAGTATGAGGCTTTAGTACTAGGATTAGAAGCCGCTAGGAGGATGAAAATAACGAAACTTGAAGTCTTTGGCGACGTCGAGTTAATCATAAAACAAGTGAATCAACAGTACCAGGCCAAACATCCTAGGTTGAGGGCCTATAGGAATTGTGTCTGGGATCTGATCGAGAATTTCTTCTCCTCTGTGAATGTTCATTTCGTCCCAAGGACTGAAAACTAACAGGCTGATGCATTAGCCAAAGCAACATCAACCTTCACACCCCCTACCACATTTAAATTAAAGTATCACATACAAATGAGACATCAACCTTTGATACCGAATAACATTCAGCATTGGCAAGTCTTTGAGGACGACGAACAGCTTCGAAAATTTTTAGAATCAATAGATGAATTTGCAGAAACGCATACTGATCAAGAAAATCAAAATGATCCCATTTGGATCATGCAGGAGGGGGATGATTCTAAAGAGTTTCACGATAAAATTGTGAATCGCCGAATGCTCTTACTCAAGAATAACCAGATTTCCAAGGGCCTAATTCCCTTGGAAAGATTGTTCAATCAAGATGATATCCCTTCAAAAACCACCCTACAACCCCAACCTGAAGAGGTTGAGGACTGTGACATAGGAACTAAAGAAAACCCTCGGATGGTAAAACTATCCAAATATCTATCTACAGAAACCAAAAATAAATACACAGAGTTGCTTAGAAAATACAAATACGTTTTCGCTTGGTCATATGAAGAACTAAGAACCTATGACACCTCTGTGATCGAACATAAGATACCCCTAAAGCCTATTGTCAAATTCTTTAAACAAAAACTCCGACAAATCAACCCCATCTTATTACCTGTTATCGAACGGGAAGTCAAAAAACTCCTTGATGCAAAGATAATTGTACCACTGAGATATTCTGATTGGGTAGCAAACCTGGTCCCGATTAGAAAGAAAAAATGGGGAAATTAGATTGTGTGTCAATTTCAGAAATCTTAATAAATCCTCTCTCAAAGACAATTAACCCCTACCTAAAATGGATCACATTTTAGAAAAAGTGGTAGGATCTAATAGGATGTCGATGATCGACAGATTTTCAGGTTATAATCAAATTGCCGTCAGCGATCACGATAAAGAAAAAATAGCCTTTACCACTCCTTGGGGTACATTTATGTATGATAAGATGTCGTTTGGTTTGATGAATGCAGGTGCTACCTTTCAATGGGCAATGGATATCGCTTTTGTTGGAGAACAGGACAAATTTGTTGTTATTTATCTGGATGACCTAACTATTTTTTCTAAATCGGATGAGGATCATCTGATACATCTCAAGCAGACGTTTGAGAAATGTCGCAGGTTTGGTCTGTCCTTAAATCCTAAAAAGACTCACTTCGCTATGCAAAAA
Organism: Picea mariana; assembly: GCA_032191745.1. Taxonomy (NCBI): domain Eukaryota; kingdom Viridiplantae; phylum Streptophyta; class Pinopsida; order Pinales; family Pinaceae; genus Picea; species Picea mariana. The sequence goes on along the minus strand of JASDQU011246619.1, from coordinate 20,596 downwards.
GGTAAGATTTGGGTCATATTGTATCTCGATATGGAATTAGAATTGACCGTAAAAGAGTTGAAGCCATAGATACAATAAGTATTCCTAGGAATGTGAACGAAATTCAGTCATTCTTAGGAAAAATAAATTTTTTTATAAGATTTATTCCGAACTTCGCTGAAATCGTGAAATTGATCACATATATGCTCAGGAAAAACAACGAAGTGAAGTGGACAGCAGAAGCTAAAGCATCATTTGCATGTATTAAGAAATTTATAAGTGAGGCACCTGTACTAGCGAGCCTTGATTATCTCAAATATTTCCTTATTTTCTCGTTTGCCTCTGAACACACACTCGCCGCGGTACTCCTTCAGAAGAACGAGGAAGGTTTCGAGCAACCGATAGCCTTCTTTAGCAAAAGTCTCTGAGATGCCGAACTCAAATATAATATAATGAAAAAACAAGCATATGCTATGGTAAAAGCGTTAAAGGCTTTCAGAACCTATGTTTTGCATTCTAAGGTGATTGCATATGTACCTACTAGCTCTGTAAAAGATATTTTGGTTCAGGCAGACAGCGATGGCAAAAGAGGACGATGGCTTGCCAAAATCCAAGAGTTCGACTTGGAGATAAAACCAACAAAATTAGTAAAGGGGAAAGGCTTAGCTAAACTCTTAGCTGAATCCAATTTCAGAGATCTCGGGATAAACAACTCTCAGGAAGAGGAAGAGTTGATAGACGTGAATGAACTTGAGGATCAAATAGCCAAAATCCGAATTGAAGAGAAATTTGCTTCATCAAATTGGTACAAGGACATAGTATCCTACTTGTTGACATTGAAACGCCCAAGTGACTTGTCCCCATCCAAAGCCAGAACGATGAAGCTGCATGTGGTCAAGTACTGTATTTTTGAAAAACAATTGTATTAGAAATACCCGCTTGGCTTCCTCTTGGTCTGTCTGGTCGAATCAGAAACAGAAAAGGTCATAGGCCAAATTCACGAAGGAGTGTGTGGAGGACACCACGCTTGGAGGGCTACGGCTTATAATATCCTGAGGGTTGGTTATTATTAGCCCAAGCTTTTCTCAGATGTCAATGCTAAGGTATGAGCTTGCAATCCTTGCCAATTTTTTGCAGCCAAACATAAACTCCCAACAATGCCATTGGTCCCGGTCAAAACGGAAGCTCCTTTTCAACAATGGGGATTAGATTTCATAAGTGAAATTAATCCTCATTCTAGTGCTCAACACAGATGGATCCTGACTGCTACAGACTACTTCACCAAATGGGTGGAAGCTATTCCAATGAGAATGGCTACTAATTCAGTGGTTATAGATTTCTTAGAAGAAAATATTTTGTCTAGGTTCGACTGTCCCAGAAAGATAGTCACAGACAATGCACAAGCTTTTATATCTATGGCTATGGTTAGTTTTTGCCAAAAATATAATATTGTGCTTGGTCACTCCACAACATACTACCCTCAGGGAAATGGTCTGGCCGAATCTTCAAACAAGAGCTTAATCAGTATAATTAAGAAAGTGCTAAGTGAAAATAAAAATTCTTGGCATGTGCATTTGAAATACGCTTTGTGGGCAAATCGGATAGGCACAAAAAAGTCGATCGGCACTTCTCCCTTCCAAATGGTATACGGGACAGATGTAGTGTTGCCTATAAACCTAGCACTTCCTGTAATGAAACTATGGCAAGATGAGAAAGAAGAACCAAATCATGTCACAAGAAGGATAAATCAGCCGATTGAAGTCCAACAACACAGGGAGGAAGTGGATGAAAGGCTGCAGAAATACCAGGATGACATGAAAGTGTTATTCGATCGAAAAGCCAAAGACATAAATTTTCTCCCCAGAGATTTGGTTTTGAAATGGGATGCAAGGGAGGAGGATTCGGGAAAAAATGGTAAATTCGATCACATTTGGTACGGACCACTCAGAGTTGCATCTCCTGAAGGAAAGAATTCTTTTCTGCTAGAAAATTTGGATGGTAAAATCCTGAATGCCCCCGTCAACGGGCGTTTTTTAAAACATTATATGGAATAATTGATTTCTAGAATTCCCACTGTATATACCATTTTGTTTAGTCTTGTATTTCATAATTTTCTTTGGTAAGTCTATTTAGATCCTGTAAATATAAATAAATATATATATATATATAAATAAATATATATATATATA
>JASDQU011246618.1:15045-25859 GCA_032191745.1 Picea mariana | reverse complement strand
GATTAGAAGAGCCCTAACCTCATCATCAAAGTCCACTTTTACAGAACTTAGTTGATTAGTAACTGTATTAAATTCATTGAAATGATCTGCAACAGACCCACCTTCCGACATCTTCATATTAAATAATCTCTTCATTAGAAATACCTTATTGGATGCCGAGGGTTTTTCATACAATTTGGCCAATGCGTCCATCAAACCCTTCGTTGTATTTTCTTTCGAGATATTGAAAGCCACCGACGCTGCCAGGCTCAGCCGTATCGTCCCTAGAGCCTTTCTGTCAAGAATCTCCTATTCTTCGTCCTTCATGGCTGCCGGCTTCTTTCCTACTCCCCTCAATGGTAGGTATAGATCCTTTTGGTATAAATAATCTTCCATCTGCATCTTCCATAACTGGTAGTTTTGGCCATTAAATTTTTCGACCCTAAACTTTCCATCTTCCGACATTGCTCCCACTCGAACCAGGAACCCTCTTTTCCTGCAAGTTACCTTACGCTTTGATGCCAGTTGTTAGAAAAACACGACCGCGAAGCAATAAAATAAAACAAATGTGAAAACAAAACACAGAATATACACAATACAAGAGAGACACAGATTTACGTGGTTCACCCAGTGTGGGCTATGTCCACCAGAGAAATTGCCAGGTCCTTGCTTTATTATTATCCAGCAAAATGAAGGGATACAACCTACAGCAAAACCCGTTGTAACTTCCTCTTCTTTCTCTCACAGTCTCCTCTCTCTGAATACAATACTCACAAACATACATAGCCGCAATGTGTTTCCCTCATAAAAGAGGGTTGCCTTCTAGGGAAAAAAAACCCTAACATAATCTCTATCGTTAGATCTGCAACCTTATAATGAACGGTCCAGATTTACAATGAAATTACAATATACTTTTACAANCCCCCGGACCCCGTAGAGGGGGTACCCCCCCTCTGCACTCCCCCGCGTGGAAGAGTGTACATACTTCTAGGGTGTAAATACTCCATGGGGTATAAACACAGCTAAAAGTAAAAGACCTCTAAATCAGGAAGATAATCAGGCTCCACAACCAACACGAGTCTTGTTTGGCATGCGACTTGACTACGTCGCTCAGGTCTACAAAGTTTTCGGGGGTGTCGAACTCGAGGATCCTGGTATCCTTTATTGCTTTGTTAATTCTGCTTCGATGTTTCTTTCGAGTTCTTCGACAAGGTCACAGACAAAAATTTGTTCAGTATTCCGGAGGATCTTTCCTGCAATCAGGGTTGAGGTATTTTAGTTATTAAGTAACATATAGAAAGATGCGAACAAACAGAATAGTTCAATGCGTACCTGTGGAGCTCATTAGTCTCGATCATTTAATACATATGTGATCCCAGTCGCCCCTTTGAATAACTTGTGATGTCCTTGTACACATCGTTGCTCCTCTTCAGTTTAAATGATTTACGTCATCACGCCATAGTGTGGCCAATCAGGTACGGCAGATATGAGCATTAGAATCGTCATAGTAGCCTCTCAACCTTTGGGGCTGAGAAAATATGTCAGAGTCGAGCGTGCGTGCATATGCTCCCAGAAGGTCGGATATCGTAATAAGAAAGTCATTAAATGCCTCAGGTTGAGGTGAGTTGTTCCTCCAGAAGCCGTATCACCAAGTGTGTCAACTATCATTCGTTAATAATGGAAGTTGGGGAGTTTAAAGAGATTGGAATGATCGTACCATATATTCCCTGCAACTCTGATCGGCGACATTTTATGCGTTCTGGATTTCGTCCGTCGAGAAGTTGTGATGTGTTAAATCTTCAAGACAGCATGTCGCAAGGTGTGAGTGTTCTTTGGCATGCTCTATTTTTCTTCCTCGATCCGCTATAAATTCTAGGAGTTTTGTGGGGAATTCTACGCTTAGGCCGAGTTTATACATCTGTAACATTGGTCTTGCGAGTCTAATTCTGGCGAAACTATGTGTCATAGTCCTTTCATCCGCAGACGTCTAAGTTGATACGTTGTTGCACTATGGGATCCCCCTTAAACAAGGGACGAGGTTTGCGAGGTAGAGGGAGTGCCAGGTTCAAGCGCCAACATGCCTAGGACTCTTTCTTATTGGCATTGAGTGTCCCTTAAGCTTCAATAGGAGGTACCTACCTTTGCTTAGAAACGGTGTCAACGTCTCGAGCGGAGGTGGGAGTAGAGAGAAATACGTCTAAAGGACATATGTTGGAGGTCGTGCCTTCTCAGGAGAAGACAACCGTGGAGGAGGGGAAGGCCTAGGAAAAATAAGGGAGAAGAGGAAGAATATCACCTCGCAACTGAGTTGCGTGCACACTCGATCGTTGAGGAGATTGCGATGCACCCTACCTTGCCGGAGCCTGTCGGGACTACCAGTCGAGGAAGAGGGAGACGAAAGGGAAGGGCAGAGGCACCGAGTTATCCCATTGAGAGTCCCATCCAACAGCTAGAGCAAGCCCAAGTTTCCATAGCCAAAATTTACCAAGAGAATAGAGAGTTGTGGAGACAGTTGGCAGCGAGGAACCAGGAGGTATCGATGTCGCAGGGTCACGAAGGAAGCGCAGTATGGCTCAAGAGGTGACTTCGGGAAGCAAAAGATATGATTATGCAGATGCACGAGGCGCAGAGGATGACAAGGAAGGAGGAAAACAAAAACACTACAGGGCACGAGGAGTAGTCCGGGAGAAGGTTCATGTGCAGGAGATATATAATGGGCAAGCTCTTGCTTTGCGTTCTCCGAAGTGACACTTGATAGTATTATCCTTTTTTTGTAAGGGTTTTCATATTATCACTTGGACTGGGCCGATTAGTCAAGACGTCGGTGGGTGTTTATTCATATGTAACCCGATCTTGGTGGGAGCTTTAATTATACGAAAATTTGGAAGTGTTTTGAATGTATCATGTTCCCTTTTTGTATGTAAATTTACTGTGTTTTTCTTATCTAAATTTCTCGCAAATTATGGGATTTTATAATTGTCATTATTTTGAGTTGCTTTGTAAGTTTGTTGATATGTTCCCTTTAAAACTTCCGATGTCAATTGATGATGTCATAGCATTATTAACTCAGGGTTATTAAAATATTTAAAACGTAAAATTTAGAACTCGGATGGTGGGTAAGGATTGCACTTGGGGACTTCGCTCACGTTGAAAGTGCCAAATGAGCTAGATATTGCGACTGTCAATGTCGGGACAGCATCGGGGATCATCATTCATATGGTAAAATTAATGTGTAGTTATCTTCATGGATTATCATTTTGTAAATATCTGACGCCGAAATCATTTCGGGAGTCAGCGGTCGGCGATACCATTCTTCTCCTTGCGCAATTCTTATTATTTTTTTTTCCTGTCAAAGCTGAACAAATCGGTCTTTGGCGATATTCTTGTTGAAGCTCATTCACAGAAAAGAGATACTTTCATCCACTGGTGCCGATGAAGATTGGCACTCGATTATGTTGGACTTCTCAGGTGATTTTCGTCACTCTTAACCCTTCCCGATGCCAAATTTCCTAAGCATGTTGGGGGAAGCTTTAAACTGTCGATTCCTTAAGTAGTTGTTAAATCCCATTTAAAGTTAAGATGATTATTTATATGTTCAAACTGACTTTAAACAATTCAAACATGAAATCATAAAACACAAGCACATGCATCAGTTTCATACTGAAGTGAAAACAAACAGTGCAAAGGATCAAGTGGTACCCAAAAAGTAGAAATGGACGTGGACTTTTTAGGGTGTGTTGAGTGCTCAACACAATCCTTTCCAAAAAATTGGTAGTGAACTCGATATCTCTATTAGATATGATTTCCTTAGGAACACCATGTAGTCTAGCAATTTCTTTCTTATAAATTTCTGCAGTGTTGGTTTCCTTTGTGTCATATTGACTGGAATAAAATGTCCAACCTTTGTGAGTTTCTTCACCACTACCATGATGGAATCATGTTTCCTTGTTGTTTTGGGAAACTTGCTAATGAAATCTATGCTAACAATTTCTCATTTCCACTCCATAATGCATAATGGTTGTAGCAATCTTGATGGATGTATATGCTCAATGTTTACCTTTTGGAATTCCATGCATCTAGCAACAAAATAAGCTACATATTTCTTCATCCCTGGCCAATAATATTAATCTCTTACAACTGCAATTGTTTTATAATATCCTGGATGCCAATGTATGGTATGTTGTGCATCTCTTTTAAAACTAAATTTCTCAATTCTTGAGAATTAAGAACATAAATTATATTTTTGTGCAAGAGAATTCCATCTTCTTCCATCTTGTAATGTTTATATTTTTATTGTACATTATCTGATTGTAAGCTCTTTAAATTGCACATAATGTTGGTATGTTGTTACAACTTCTAAAATTCTTTCTTTTAAATATGAATTGTACATGTGTATGGTTGTAGCATGCATTTCATGCACCCTTTTGTTGAGTGCATCAGACACTTTATTGGCTTTTCCCTTAATGTGTTTGATGTCAAAGTCATATTTGTTGAGAAATTTTAGCCATATATTTTGTTTGAAATTCAATGTTGGTTGTCCAAACAAATATTTTAGGCCACTATGGCTTGTTCTCAGCTCAAAAAAAAATCCCATGAGATAATGACTCCAACTTTTCAATGCATGAACAATTGTTTTCAATTCCAAATCATGGGTAACATAATTTATTTCATGCTCTTTAATTTTATTTTACTCATAATATATGGCATGCCCATGTTTTTTGAGAACTCCAACAAGCCCTTCCTTGCATGCATCTTTTCACACAACAAAACTCATTTTTGGATCTACAACCTTTAAAATATCTATACTGTTTTAAAAAATCCTTCAAGTGTTGGAAACTCTCTTCCCACTTGGTATTCCATTCAAATAGAATTATTTTATTTTGCAAGGAAGTGATTGGGTGTGCAATCTTGGAGAAACATAAAATTAATCTCTTGTAGTAACCATCTAGACCCATAAATGATCTAAATTTTGAAATATTCTTTGGTGTTCGCCAACTTTTGATTGCTTCAATATTTTTTGGATCCGTTGTTATTCCATCCTTTGAGACTATGTGACCCAAATAGTGGATCTGATTCCAACAAAAATTTTACTTGCTCAACTTGGCATACAATTTTTGTTCTCTCAACACTTGTAGCACCATCCTCAAATGATTCCCATGCTCCTCCTCTGTCTTGGAGCAGATAAGAATAGAATCCAAGAATATGATAACAAATTTGTTCATGTAATCTTTGAACACTCAATTCATTAAACACATAAAAGTAGCTAGTGCATTTGTCAACCCAAATGGCACCACCACAAACTCATAATGGCCATACCTTGTATGAAATGTCTTCTTACTATTATCTTCTTCTTTGATTCTCACTTGATGATATCTTGATCTTAAGTCAAACATGGAAAATTTGTTTTCCCCCTTCAAATCATAAAAAAAATCATCAATCCTTGGAAAAGTTTACTTGTTCTTCACTGTAACCTTATTCAACTATCTAAAGTCAATACATAACCTAAAATTTCCATCTTTTTTATTCACAAAAATCATCTTGGCACCCCAAGGTGAAACACTTGGGAGTATGTACCCCTTCTTCAACAACCCTTCTAGTTGCATCTACAACTCTTTCAATTCCGGTGTGCTCATTTTGTAGGGAGTCTTATACACTAGGGCAGCTCCAGGCATCAAATTAGTAGAGAAATCAATGTCTCTTTTTGGTGGAAATCCTCGCAATTCCCCAAACATATCTTCATATTCCTTCAATATATGATAGTCTTCAATATTTGGCACTTCATCCTTGACTGGATCTTCCATATGGACTGCATATATTTGGCACCCTTTTCTAAAAAGTAAAATCAATTGTAATTCTGAAATCTTTCTAACAGATATAGGCCTTGGAATATCTTGAAATTTCCTTGAATTTACTTCCACATCCAAACATGTAAAAGCCTTTTTGTATCAATCTAGCAGAGCATGATATTTTTCTATCAAATCCATACCAATCAAGCAGTCATTTGACCTAAGTGGTATCATGTTCAAGTTTTCCTTAGTGATAACTCCATTCATGTTTGCTACACAATCTTTAACAAGCTCATTGATTCTTCTCTTCGTTCTAGTGGCTAGTTGAACCAACCAAGACTTTTCATGCTTACATCTCTTTGATTAAAAATTTCAACAATATTAGGATCTATATAGCTATGACTAGCTCCAAAATAAATCAAAATATTTATGCAATGATTATCAATCCTACCTTCCACCTCGATCATATGGGATTGATAGTATGCTTGTCTATTTTCCAAGGCTACATAAATCCTTGGCATGATCTTGCCTGTGTATTCCATTGTATCATCTTCCTAAAGGTTAAGCACAATCCTCATCATATCTCCTTTATGAGCATAATATTTATACATGTGGTCCCCCTCGCATCCCCAACACTTTATAGGTTGCTAGCTTGGAATTTTTCCCAAAGAATCTGTTATTTTTGACTCATTTTTTGCTTGCTTCCTTTGTCTATATAATTGTGAATTATTTCTGAAGAAATGTGGCTTGAATCGTTTGTTCCTACGATCCATCTTACCTTTATTTTTGTAATCCCAAACTCTTTGAAATGTTGGCCTTGTCTTACTCTGCTCATACAAATACTTAGCTTTTATTATGGCTTCTTACAAGTTTTGGGGTTCATCAAACTGAATTTTATCATTGTAGAATGATGAAAAACCACTCAAAAACCTATGAATTTAAACATTCTCGTCCCTAATGAAATCCACATCCCTTATTAGTTCCAAAATTTTCTTTTCATACTCCTCCATGGTCATGTTCCCAAGATTAGCGTCAAAGAACGCTTGCATCTTCTTGTCATAATAATGCTTCGACGAGTATTTCTACTATAATTATTTATTGAAATTATTCCAAGAAATTATATTTTCATCAATATGTTTGAATTTATTCAACTGTTCCCACCGCATGGAATCTTTCCCCTAAAGATGATAATAATATGGAAACATTTGCTTCCATGTTTGATGAACAATTGTGTAGGTGAAAATATTTTTTCATGCCCAATAATCAATCTTCAGCTTCTTCTCCCTTCCTTTTATCTCCATCAAATTATGGTGTCTTGAGCTTCTTGATATCTCCTTGCAAAATATTATGCTTAGGCATCTTCCTCTGATTTTTAACAGGGAACACACTTAGGCTGCTCTTCAACCTTGAACTTGCATGCGCTATTCTGGTAGAGTGTCCTGATGAATGATGATGATGATTATTATTATTTCTACTAACAATCCTTGATTTTCTATATCCCCTATGATCATCCCTCCTATAGTGAGATCTGGGTGCTTCTACTTTCCTTGCACTAGTTGCTTGTTTTGTACCAAAATTCTTGTTGATTTGTCTCTACAACATATTAAGACTTTGTAGCAGCTCTTCCTAAGCTCTTGTAATCCCTTCATTGTCTGCCCTATACATATACACTTCTTTCTGCAAGCTTCTCATAGTCTCAATTGGCTCCAACATCTCTACCCTACATCTATGTTCATTGAACTCGATATCTGCATTTCTCAAGCTAATATGTAAACATCTGACCTCCTCCTCATGGTTGTAAGATACTTGGGAATCCTTCATATCTCTAATCCTAAGATAGGAACTAGATATGTTTTCATGTACCCCTAATTCTTCCACAATGTGCATCAACCATTGTTGTTAGTGTTATGCATATTGTAAAATATTTTTCTAATTAGGTTGCAAGTCATTCTTCATCTCAATTTATGAAGAATACAAATGCACTAGTCCAAATTGTAATTCTTTAGACACATTCCTCTTTGAATCATATTTCCAACGATTGTACAAATTCATCATTCTAATTTCTAAGCGAAAAGGTATAGCTTTCTGAATTTTTCAATTTTTACTCAATTCTTCTATGTTTTCAATGGTGCAATTTATCTAAGGGGCCATTTTCTACCACTTACAGAAGAAAATTGGATAGGAATCATAAAAAAATTTGTATCATGCACATATATCATTTATGATTGGAAATACACAACAAATTTCAGATTCATAATATTATGCTCTAGTCAAATTCTATACAAATATGTAATTGACAACTTTGTGCTTTTGCATTTTCTCCGGAATTAGAATTTTTAGCCAAAATTGGTTATCTCCCAAACAGAGAAAAACTAGAAAAACTACCTCAAGGAAAAGTTGTATGAATTGAAGAGTAGGTAAAGTGTTGATTAAATAAATGTTTCCATATTTGTGATCTAGGGTCCCTTTTCCTCCTCCAAAGATTTAAAAAATCCCCAAAAAGTGTTTGGGAATAGTGGATTTTTCCCTGTTTTTGGCATCACCACAAAAACCCCTTCAAATTCTGCCAAAATCCCAACTGGATATCTTGCGCATGATTTTTGGAAATTCTATAAAAATCTTATCTTTATCTGGGTCTGGATCACTGAGCATGACCCATCTTTGAAAACCATTATTTTGTGTTTTTATGAGAATTGAAGCAGAATTGGCCCATGGCCCTCACTGGCACTTTGTTATCCCTTTTCACTGCAGACATACCCCTTAAATTTCATCTGATTCTGAACTTTTTTGCTCCTATTATCGCCAAAGAAAATCTTTGGCTCCATATTTATTTATTTATTTATTTTACTTATCTTCCTTTATCATTTCCTTCCCTCATCTCTTCTTCCTCCCTTCTCTTCTTCTCCTTTCTCTTTATTCTCTTCTTCTCCTTTATTTTTCTTCTACCCTTCTCCTCTTCTTCTCCTTTTCTCAACGATCGCTAAAAACCCTTCATCAACGATCAACAAAAAGGTATAAATTCTACTTTTTCAATGACCCCCCAAAAGATATATCAACAATCGATGAAAAGGGTATCAAGTCTACTTTTTCAATGACCCCCAAAAAGTTCTATCAGGGATCAAAGAAAAGCTATAAAGTCTACATGACCCTCGAAAATTTCTATCGGCGATTGGAGAAAAGGCATAAAGTTTGTTTTTTTCAGTGACCCCCAAAAATATCTATCGACAATCGGTGAAAAGGTATAAATTTTACTTTTTCAACGACCCCCAAAAAGGTTTATCGGCGCTGGGAAAAAAGGTATAAAGTCTACTTTTTCAGCAACCCTTGAAAAGGTCTATCGATGATTGGAAAAAAGGTATAAAGTATACTTTTTCAGCAACCCCTAAAAAGGTTTATTGATGATCGGAGAAAAGGTATAAAGTTTACTTTTTAGGTGACCACCGAAAAGGTCCGTCGGCGATCGGCAAAAGGGTATAAAGTATACTTTTTCAAGAACCCATGAAAAGGTATATCAACGATCTTAACTTTTCTTCACATCACGGAACTTTTTTGACTTAGAATTTTTTGTCCAAATCTGCAAAGGTTTTGGGCCATTGATCTCAGAATCAATTTAATCTCGATTGTTGATATGCAAGAGAAGTTTAACTCCAAATTTATTCTTTGGTGATCGGGGATTTGTTTTGAACTATGTTTTGTTCCTACTTCATTGAATTTCATCAAAGTCCGAAAGGCTTCATCTAGATATGAATCTTGGTTCTTGATCTCCAAGTCGAATGTGATCTGGGTAGTAAATCTCCAAGTTGAATTCGATCTGGGCCATTAATTCTCTAACCTCCTCAGATGCCATGAAATTTGACCTTCCGAGCTAAATTTGACCCTGCAAACTTGCAGATCAACACAATTAATTGTCCCTTCGACTATTATGAGGGAACATTCCACTTGAATTTGCTCATAAATTCATAGATTTCATTCTAGTTTCACCATCTTCACCAAATTTGACACAGATCAAACTCTTCAACATAGAATTTACTAAATTCTAATTGTTCTTTGGCCCATACGGGTCCGGTGTTGAACCAAAATCTATGATACAAATTTGTAACATCCCAATATCTTTCACTAAGGTAAACTACTGCAAACATTTTCTCTGATACTAAACTATAACGTACCCAACCCCCTTGTTAGGTCATATTACTACTAAAATCAACTAACATATCGATTTAAATGTAGAAAATACATGCATCATGAAATACATGCATGTTATTCTCATGAATAATTTAAAATTTTGAATGCATCCATTTAAACATTCAAAACATCCATTAAAAAGACACAAAATCATTCATACATATAAATTATAGAGTAAATGTAGCATTTATCCACAACATTAAACAATAAATAACACAATGATCAAAACACTTATCTTTCAAAATGTTTTAAACAGTTGGTCATAGATAAAGGGTGTTCCTCCCAACCATAGGATCTATTGCAATATTTATCTCTCCAACAAGACACCCCCCAAGCTGGGGCTATGAGTCCACAAAAACATACAGGATCCTATGGGTGCATACAGTCCACTATAACAACTCAAATACCCACTAAACATAGTGATGTGACTCCTACAACAATTCAAGTTTCCCATATCTCTTCCCCATCAGTCTGTGCAACCCAAGGGATGAGATTTCCTTCTCTGCACTGCATTCCCTCGGACAATCTCCATCCCCTCTAAGCCTCCAACACAAACCATCCAGGAATATCTCTACTAGGGGATCCAGGAAAACCAACTACAATAGGAGTGCTCACATAGAATTTACAAATTGTCTTGGGTAATTTCTTCAATAGAAATAACTCACAAGTATACCAACTTCATTCTCAACACAATTACCAACTCCAACAAGCTATCTTCCATACCCATTATGGTTGTCTACTCTTTCCCAACACTCCACTTTTTCTTTCCTTTCTTCTTTCTAACTGTAAAAAACTTCTCTCTTTCCTACTTGAAAATCCTATTTTATCATGCTTGTATGACTCTTACGCTTCTCCCAAGGATGATTT
>JASDQU011246617.1:32490-44819 GCA_032191745.1 Picea mariana | reverse complement strand
AAGGCGAACCTCATGTTTATTGTTATCTCTTAAAGTTCCTATGAATACATCAATCAAGTGCTCATTTGGAATATCTGTTACCTTTATATTCAATCTTTGGAAGTTCTCAATGTGCTATGTAACTGGACCCTTTTGCTTGAGATTTATCAATTGGCTAAAGAAGGTATTGCTCCTTGTATCCTCATAGTGTGTTATCATTTCTTCCGTGAAAATTTTCCAAGTGACGAGTGATTTACGAGAACAAAGCCATCTATACCATACAAATTGATTGGGTTCTAAATATAAAGAATCAATTCATACCTTTTGTGTATGTGGAACATTATGTAGATCAAAGAATTGCTCCATATGAAGTATCCATGTGATAGGGTCCTTGCCATCAAACTTTCACATATTGATCTTAGGAACGTGGTTGGTCTTCAACCCAAAGTTAGAGTTTCTCCATTCTTGATTCACCTTCCTTGTGTCCTCATCATGAATTTCATGGGATACATTTTCACTTTCATGTGTCCTCTCTATTACGAAATTTTTCAATCCTTCCATGATCTCCCCTTTTAAACCATCCATCTTAGTATTTATTGCCTCCAACTTAGCTTCCATCTCTTGTAGTTCATATTTTGTTACTGTCTTCTTTTGTAAAAAATTTATGTCCCTACACAATTCTTCACCTTCATCAAGGGTCCAATTATAATTTTTTGGAGGCTTATTTGATGTAGAAGTTCCCTTTTTGGGTGGCATGTTGGCCAAGTATCACTTTTGAACCTTGATTTTGAGGTGGTTCTACTAGACAATCTTTCTTCTATTATATATCCAAAGTTTCTGCCCTTCTAGGTATGAAACATTCTTTTTTGTAGTTCTCTGATATTTCTTCTCTGAAATTCCATAGGTTTGATCAAAATTGGATGTGCCAAGTGGAATTTACGGTAACTTCCCCATAACTTGTTGATTTTTGGCCTTTCCAGGAGATCTCACTTGTATAGCATGCCCCGCACAAAATAAATGATATAAAATTCTGAAACTCTTACCCGAAATACTACAAACCATCCACCATCGAATTCAAAGGTCTCACTCAACTTGGATACTCTAGGAAGAAGTTATGATTGTTTTACCTGGAACACCTTCTTGCGACTATTCAGATACCCTATTTTCCACAGGGTGTATCTACAAATTTAAGATGACCCAGAAGCTGAAATTTTTACCACAGATACCTTACTAATTTTTGTGAATATACTCTGGAGTTTAAGGTCTGAAACGTTACAGAAAATATTTTGTAGCGAAAATTCCACAATGACACAGTTCAGGATGATTCCAAAACCCTATCTTGCACAGGTTGTATCTCCAAAATTATAAGGCCTCAGGAGCTGAAATTTTAACCCAACGTACCTTGATCCGTCTATTAAATATCCTCCAAGCTGTTCTTTCTGAAACACTGTAGAAAAAAAATTATAGAGAAAATTCCAAGGTGTCTCAGACGTAGCAGCGAAACCCTAAGACCTTAAGCTCTTATACCATATGTTAAGAACCAAATATCAATATAGCATAAAAAAACCTCATAATAAGTACTCAATGCCTTGAAAAAGAGAGAAACTCAGATAATAAGCCTCTTTGAGGGGGAAACATCCTTATTCCCACATAAATGTACAATTATAAGATGATTCAAAATGAAAATGTCTCCTTGGTATATATAGGATACTAGGAGGTATAATTACAACTAATGGACTAAAGCTGACATAAATAAAATAACATTACTAATATAACATTCCCTAATTAAGGGGTAATGAGCCACTATTTAGGGCTTAACAATGTTTTTTTGGAAAGATCCATCAGGGATACTATTGAGGTGTGTAAACAAAGAGGAATCAATCAAAATCATGATAGAATTTCATAACAGTGAATGTGGAGGACATCACTATTGGAAGACTACTACAAACAAAATTTTGAAGGTTGGATGCTATTGGCCTTGCTTATTTTCTAATGTGCATACTTTTGTAAAAACATGTGACAAATGCCAGAGATTTTCAGGTAAACATCAATTAAAATCTCTTCCGCTTAAACCAGTTGTTTTCACAGGACCTTTCCAACAGTGGGGCTTAGATTTCATAGGGGAAATTCATCCACCATACAGTAATCAACATAGGTGGATCCTTGTTTCTACTAATTAATTTACTAAATGGATTGAGGTTATTCCTACCAGGAATGCCAATCATACTGTTATCATAATTTATTATAGGATCATATATTTTCAAGATTTGGCTGTCCCAAGAAGTCAGTAATTGATAATGTTGTTGCTTTCAATGACAAAACCTTAGTCAAACTATGTGAGAAAATGGGAATTCAGTTGGTACACTCCACCTCTTATTATCCATAGGGAAATGGTTTGGCTGAGTCATCAAACAAAAGTTTGGTAAGGATAATCAAAAAGTTACTTGAACATAATACAAAGGCATGGGATTCAAAATTGAAGCTTGCTTTGTGGGATGATAGAGTGACTGATAAAAAATCAATTGGTACATCACCTTTTAAGTTGGCTTATGGCACATAAGTTGCATTTCCTATCCAACTTTCGTTGCCAGTTGCCAAATTCCTTCAAGAAATAGAATTTGAACCAAATGACCTTACCAGAAGGATTTTAAATTTGGTTGAATTGCAGCAAAACAGAGAACATTTATTGGAGAAAACAAAAGTTCATCAGAGGAGAATGAAATAAATTTTTGACAGAAAGGTTAAAGTGGACAATTTCAAAGCAGGAGATTTGGTTATGAAATGGGATGCAACAAGGAAGGAAAAGGGAAAACATGGCAAGTTTGATGCTCTTTGGACATGGCCTTTTGTCATATCAACAGTACAACAGAACAATACCTTTGTTCTCCAAAGTCTATCACGTGAAGAAGTTTCAGGTGGCCCATTTAATGGGAGGTTTCTCAAAATTTATTTTTCATAAGGCTTTCTTAAGCCTTGAACTATTTTTGTAAATATTTTGATTTAAGTTTTTATTTTTCAGTCTGTGTGTCAAAATAACTCCATGCCCAATGGAATACTGAGTCAAGTCAATTTTAAGTCTTAGGTGATAGGAACGCTACTGAGTCAAGTCAATTTTAAGTCTTAGGTGATAGGAAGGCTACTGAGTCATAAAAGTTCTTGAAACCTCAGAGGGAGGTTTTCATCCCCAGAAGGAGCCAAAATTTATCTCCTCAAATAACACAGTCAATTTTGTGTATTTAGGTGATAGGAAGTCATTAAAAAATACTTTTAACAATTTAGAAAGGTTTATTTTTAAGAAGCTTATGTTTGTAATAAAGTTTCCAAACTTTGGTTTGGGGCTTATTATTTCGAAAAAAGAAAAACACAGATTTCGGTAGCTGAGTGTTTCTCCAAAAGAGATTCTAAGCCAACGAAAGCACTAGCTTTTGGTAGCTTAAACCCAAAAGTTGAATCTATTTTAGCTACTGAAAGCACCAGAGCTCAGAAAAAAGTCATCCCGTCCTTTTGGGCACCTAAATCATCGGAAATGAAGTTTCATGATTGCAAATTAAACTGCCAAAAAGATAGGAAGTTGTTTGATGACTTGGATCTCATCTCTGCATGGCATATCAAATCTTTAAATTATTTGTTTCATTAAATAACGTGGAGATGTACCTCCTATTCTAGCATTTGAGTTATTAATGAAACATTATTTCAAATCTGATGTTTCCCTCTCACATACCTTGTAATCAACGCTCTTCCTAAATTCATATCCCACATTTCTCGCCTTTGTTGCAGCTAAGCCAAAAAACCCTTTTTTCTGCGTTGTGTGGTTTCCCCTTCAAGCCTGATTTTTCAAAATTGTAGGTGCACAAGAATTTTCCAGCAGATGAAGACAGGAGGACCCGTGTTGAGGAGAGATTTGGATAACATTATTTATTTGGAATCACACCCAGAAGTATGTCAACTCTTCAAGGACAGAGGATGTTATAGATTTTGTGAAAAATTGCAGGGTTTTCACCAGCAGGTGGCATAAGCTTTCACTCCAACTTTTGATGGAAGAAAAGCAGTTATTGGTCAAGATGAATTCCCGGTAGACGAAGCCCTTATAGAAGAAGTGACAAAGATTCCAAGAATTGGAGAAAATTGGTTCAAAACCACCTTTACAAAAGATATTGAATTTAGGTCCTACTTGAAACCAGAACACAAATGTTTGATTTGGAAGAAAGATATTCCTATATCTTTTCTTGAAGAAAAATGGAAACACTTGTTAAAATCCATTCTTGTTTATATATAACTTGTGAGGGCAGATACAATAGGGTGATGATTTATCACTTTAAGCTCATGAATCATTTTACTAGTAGGAGCCCACTCAACCTGTTTTATTACCTTCACAAAAGCCTGACTAAGATGGCTCATCAAGTTAAAGAAAAACCCAAAAAGATTGAAGGTAGATTGTCTCATCATGGCTTGATTAAGCTATTGGTTTGTGAGCTGCTACAGAGAAGGAACAGGGATTGGGGCCATTTCTTATTTTGGAATGAATTGCAGACATAGCTATAACTAGAAGACAAACATAAGTCTTCTTCAAAGAAGTCTTCTACACCCAACAGTGGAAAAAGAAAGAGGAGAGCTATCTCTCCAGTGACATCTGAACAAGATACTCCATCTTCCAAGCCTAAAGAAGTAAGAAAGAAGTTGGAGTTTGTTGAGGACATAGAGCAAGCTACACCAAAGAAGACAAATTTGTTAAATTTACCATATCCAGACTCAGATGAAGAACCAGAAAAAGAAGAAGTCCCTGTTGATGAAAGTGAAAAATTCTCCATGGAGCAAGCACCAAAAGCCAAGTGGTTAAGCAGTGTTGAAAAAGGTGAAACATCTAGCAAGAAAAAGAAACAGAGCAAAGAAAATGAGATTAAGAAACTTAAAGAAAAAATAAAGCAACAAGAAGTGCTAGAGAGGGTAATTAAATCTAGATCTGAAATTCTATCAAAGAATTTTGCAGAAACCAGTGCAGCCCTAGAAAATCTAGCACATGAAAATATAAAGGAAAAGAAAAAGAAGAAGAAGATGGTGAAATATTATAATGGTGTATGGTGGCTAGTTAGGCATTTGAAGAAAAAGGTCGGGTTATTGAAGTCACGAACCATGCCTTCAAGACATCAGCCTCAAGAATTTGTTGACCTTGAAACCCTAGCAAATGCAGCCATCCATCTAAATGAGCCAAACACAACCATCCCAGAAGATGAACAAGATGCAGGAGATTCAGAGAAGCAACCTTAAGGTGTGTAAAAGATAAAGCAAAGATAATTTTGAAATTTTGTCATTCTCACTAAGAAGGAAATTTTGGTGGCTTAGGAGAACATATTGATTGTTCATTAGCCACCGAAAGCAGAGCTTTCGGTAGCTAACCAACCCAACTTTTGTCTACTTTAGCTACCGAAAGTGCTGACAGGACAAAGAAGCATTGTTTTTTCACAGATCCAATTTTTTCTTATCCAAATGCCTCAGGAATAGTTTTAAACGTTGGATAATAATTAAAGTCATCATTATCAAGAGTTTGTTTTGATTTTGGAGATGCCTAGCAAATTGGAAAGGGCAAAATGGTTACCTATTTTGGGGGGAAAAAGTTGTCTTGTGACAATAGGTAGCATTTTCGACTTGTCCCATATCTTATGAAGAGATACCAGCCTTGGAATGCTTACTACACTTGCCAAAGATTCTAAAAAGATGAAGATCACTTGAGATAAGGAATTGACCTATTTTATAGGACCTCTCCCTATTTTCTTGTTCCAGTTATTAGTTTTTTTATTTTCGGAAATTTTGATCCAGTATTCTAGGATCTAGATATCTGATGTAAAGGCTATAAAGCCAAAAACATTTGATGAAAGAAGGGTTCGACATTGAGTTCTAATAGACTGTTTTTGTAATGTAGACACTTTCTAATATATATTCAGCCTACCATCTTCTTTCATTGCCATTGTTAGACCTTATTTTCATTTCTGTTCTATGCTTATGATTTGAATGCCATTCTTTATCTCTGTTTATATGATCCATAATTGACTGTCATCTCACTATCAGATTGTTAAGAAAAGAGTCATAAGTATCCACTGCTATTTGTTAACCTATGATATATATTTCTTTATGTATGTTCTGGTTAATTAATTATTTTCTCAATCCATTTTACACTCAACTATTTGATAATAGCTCTTGAAAGCCTTGTATCGTTTGAATATACCTAGACTGTCTTGAAGATACAATCCAGTGAGCTAGATATTCAACTTGATCCAACAATTACCCCTTATTGATAAAACCATTGCAAAAAGTAGTTAAGTTACCAGGTATCTCTGAGATACAACCTAAGAGAGTTCCCTGGAGTGATAACACATTGACCCGCTGATAATTTTACCTTCCAGGTTAGAATTTCTCCATCCTTATTGTCTCATTCTATGCAGAACAAATGGTTAGTTGAATATGGTTGCACTCATCACATGGATGAGGATGTCTACTTGTTCATGTGCTTGGATGAAGCTAAGGAGAGGAAAATATATCTTGTTAATGATTTTTCTCTGCATGTTGTTGGTCAGGGTGATGTTTCTTGCCGACATGGGAAGATTTTCGATGTCTATCATGTGCAAAATATCAGTTCCAATCTGTTGTTTATTTCTCAGTTAACACAGACAAGTAATATTGTGGAATTTTGGCTAGATCAATTCTATCTTCATGATTTGAAGAAATGCAAGTCGATTGTCATCAGTGGGCTTCTCGACCTGATGGAAAGTTTGCATAAATTATTTGACACAACTTGACTTGACACTGAATCGATTGCACTTGTTTCTCACAGTGATGAGAGAAGTAAAATTTGGCATGACTAACTCAGACACATAAATTTTTTTAAGTCTACAGGAATTGATAACTTAGAATATGATTATTGGTTTACCGAAGGTGTTTCCCCCTAAAGGAGTCTATAAGGGTTGTGTGCTTGGGAAGCATCATCAGGAACCATTTGACTCTGGAAAATCATGGCGAGCACAAAACCTACTAGAAATGGTTCATAGTGATGTCTACTACACCAATATACCTTCACTGGCCAGTGCAAGGAATATTTTAACCTTTATTGATGATTTATCTCATTTCACATGAGTTTTTTTCCTAAAGAACAATAATCTTGTCTTTGAAAAGTTCAAGGAGTTTTATGTCTTTTCTAAAAAGAAATGTGGTCGAACCAACAAGTGATTGAGATCAGAAAATGGTGGTGAGCATGTAAATCAACCTTTTGAAGAATACCTGGTTCGATCTGGTATTGACAGGAAGTGGTCAGTTCCTCATACACCTCAACAAAATGATGTCCCAAAATGAAAGAATTGGATGCTAGTAGAAATGGATATATGTATTTTATAGGATAAATATTTGCCTCCTTGCTTCTAGGCGGAAGCGGTGTATTGTGCAAATTATCTACTTAATTTCATGTTGACTCAAGTCGTTCCTTCCATGACTCCAATCGAATGATGGTGTGGAAAGAATAATTTAGTAGGACACCTTTGTGTGTTTGGAAGTGTTGCATGGGATCACATTTCTGATGATTCAGAAAGAATTTGGAAGAAAATAGTCATGCTTGCATCATGATGGGTTACTCTAAAGAATCAAAATCCTATCGATTGTTTGACCCTATCAAATGGAAAATCATTATCAAACGAAATGTACAGTTTGATGAGAATTTTTCTGGCATTAAGTTGTTGAATTCCTTCTATGGATTGCTATAGGATAATCCCTTTAGTGTTGTCTCTGACACTAGTTATCTTGTTCCAAATTTCATTCCTTCGACCAGATAGTCGAATGTTTTTCTTGTTTCTATTAGATGGTCGACCTATGAATGGAATAGTATGTCACCCTTTGCTTCGAATGGTCCACTAACTAAATACTGTTTGACTTCTTATCAACCAACTACAGTGAATCATAGTTCACATGTTTCTTGGCTTCCTAGATGGTCTGCCAAGAAAATTGAAGTTGTTAGAGCTAATGCTGGAGATGCCTCCTATGGATGAAAAACTTGAATTCAAAAGCAAGATGAAAACATTGTCTTAATGACTTGTGTACTTGAAAATTATAATCATGTTGTCTTCTTAGATGCTGAAGGATCAACTGAATGGGAGCAAGATATGCAGGCATAATTGATTCTTTGTTGAAGAATCACACTTGGTACTTAGTCCCTCGAACACAAGGAAAGAACATTGTGAAGTGTCAATGGGTATACCAGACCAACTTTACCTCTGAAGGCGTTGTTGAGCGGCATAAAGCACACCTAGTTTCAAAGGGATTTTCTCAAGAAGAAGGCACCAAATACACCGAAACATTTTCCCATGTCACAAATATGAATGTTACTCTGTTCGAATGATTCTTTTATTTGCAGCTCATTTCAGATGGAAAATCCATCAGATGGACATGAATATCACATTTCTTCATGGATACCTATTTGAAGAAATGTTCATGGAACAATCACCTGGTTTTGTGACAGATTAAAATTTGGTTTCTCGACTCAAAAAGCTGTGTTATGGTTTGAATAAGGCTCCCTGAGTTTGGTATGCTAAGATCAACAATTTATTTCTTCAACTTGGTTTCAAACGTTGTGAATTTGATCACATCTTGTATGTACTTCATACCAATGAAGACACCTTGATTGTTGTTTTATATGTAGATTACTTACTCATTATTGGCAGTATTAATGATCTCATCCTTATATTGAAGACACAACTTGCTAACTCCTTTGACATGACATATCTTGGTACTCTGCATTATTTTTTGGGTCTTCAAGTATTACCACTATGTGATGGATTTTTCATTTCTTAGTTTAAATATGTGATGGATATGTTGACATGTTTTTAGATGGATGATTGTGGGCCTTTTGTTACTCCTTTTCAATATAGAGTAAAGCTTACTAAAACCTATCAAACTCCTATATTCAATGATACTCTTCATCAAAAAATGGTCAATATCTTTATATATCTTACTCATAGTCGAACTGAAATTTACTTTGTTGTTAGTGTGGTTTCTTGGTTTATGAAAGACCATAAATAAATCCACTAGAAAACATTCAAATGAATTTCCCATTATCCGAAGGGTACCACTCATTTTGGTATCAAGTATTGTTGAAGTTTAGATTCGTTGGTCAGCTTCACTGACTCCAACTGGGCTAGTGATAATGATGATTAGAATTCCACTTCTAGATATGTGTTTCTCTTTAACACTGGATTATTGGTGTGGTCGTGTAAGAAACATAAGGAAGCCTGTTTGTCGACTACATAATCATAATATCATGGTGTCGTTCAATTAGGTACTGAAGCAGTATGGATTCACCAACTTTTGTGAGAACTTGGCCTTCATGTTAAGACCTCAGATACAATCTATTGTGATAACTAGAGAGTTATCTAAGTTGTTGATAATCATGTTTCCCACAGTAATATGAATCATGTTGAGCTCCATGCTCACTATTTGAGATGGTTCACGAGAATGTTGTCTCTCTTGAATATTGCAGAATAGATGACCAGGTTGTTGATATCTTCACCCAACCTTTAGATGAGTCTATATTTATAAATCTATGCACAATGCTTGGGCTTTAGGAAGCTACAATTATGGGGGTGTCATGATGACATGATTTCACCTCCTAAATCTCCAAAGATGTGTGTTTATGGGGGGTGTTGGAACATCAAGCATTGATGGTTCATCACACATATCTTGGGTTCATTCAGTTGATAGGTCGACCTACATCTAGATACAATTGGTTGGATGATCGACCAAAACACTACATCAGTCGGTCGAGTAGTTGATGTGCCTTTCGATCAGATAGTTGACCAAAATTCAAAGACAGTCGGGCGATGGATCGACCAACCGAGAAATTGACTAGGATTTGGACACATAGGACATCGGGTCAATCATTCTTTTGAGCTGACTCAATGATGCGGATTTTGTGGATTCAACCTTAATAACCGACAGTTACATGTGGATGAGATCTTTCAGATTTTATGGAAGTTGGTTAGATCTTGAGGCTATAAATAGAATACCCCTCAGGTCATTATCATCATGGATAACAATAAATGCAACACATATATCATGTGGATCAATATGTGCAATATGAACTATGATTTTTTTATCACAATGCGCTATGCTTAAGTGTTGTAATAGTGTCTTTAGACAACGCCCTTTGTCTTCGAAATGTTTTTGTTCCTCTTCCATTATCTATAGTATTTTGTTTTATGTTTCATGTCATGTTCCTTCCCATTCCCCAATAACATATCATGAGGTTCTTCAACACAATCCATGTGATGACTAGAAACAAATAAATGAATAATCACTTCATTTGACAACTCTCCCTTGGTAATATTACAAAAATCAGACACTATTTATTGCGAGTGATGGCATGGGTATGCAAAGTCATTTTTCTCTCATCCACTTCAATCTATGTATGCATGAATTGGGGTGAAGCAACAATAGATGCAATTAAGAGGTCAATTTTGGCTATTAACAAAAACTTTTCTAAGTTTGCATATACATGACTCTGGTAATGTATCTTTGATGAAAGATCGTGTTACTCCACCATGTTTCTTGGAAATTAGAATGCAACATATCACTAAATTTTGGTTTCTCATCTAGGGTGAAATCATGAAGATGGGTAACACTTTTTCTTATTTTATGAGAAAAAAAACTGTATTTTCACAAGTTATTCAACTTCTGTCATAGAAAAGTATTTTTTTTATTTAGAATTTCACTTTATAGTAAAATCAAAACTTGTGAAGAATTTTGTTAGCTTTCCAATGACTATTTTTCAATTTTTTATTATCAAGATTTGATATGTCAATTTGACATTTGTTTAACAATATGTTCCTTAAACATAAAAGGAATGATAATGAGTTATGTTTTCCCACAACAATGTATCTATTATTAAACTTATGTTTTTAAGAAACGAAATATACTGCAAAACTCTACAGAGACTCTATTTTACTATGACTATAATTTTGAATCTAACGAATGAATATTATAATTTCTAGAATTTTTTGAGGTTGACCAAGCTGAAAACGTTGCATATTTTAAACACATGTTTTTCTACACCTTCTATCTATCTTATTTTTAACTTCAAAGTAAAATTTAAATATACCCTTTGAAAATAACAGTTTAAGGATTATGAATATATTTTTTTCTATTTTTTTCATTGTATATTTTTAGGGATACCGATATTTCATTTCACCGAATCATAATGTTTGCTGAAAATATTATGCAGTGATTTTAAAAAAAAAATTAATAAAATTATATAAAAATAATGAAAATGAAAACAAACTATAGGAATTGAAAGTAGATTCAATTTTGGAAATGCTAGTGTCATTTTTGAAACCAAATTCTCAGTATTTGCAGGAGTTCGCAACCTCCGAAGTTCAGGTAAGCTTGGGGCAATTCTCTGGTTTTTGTTTGCAGTCCCAATTTCATGTTTTCGGCCAAAATAATCTTTCATCTGAAACAATATTATTTCGGCCGAAAGACTAAAATCTAACGGAAAATGTAAAAAATGAACGGTTTCCAAGGTTTTCGGCCGAAAAAACCTTCTTTAGGCTGAAAGCGTGTTGAGTGAATTCCGTCGGTCAAAAAAATGAAAAGACACGTCATATCGTTTCATTTCGCGCCAAATCATATAAATATGCTTTCAGCCGAACACATTTAACACAATTCATTAGATGGATGGACATATATGAGCTCAGGGATAGGGATTTCAAAGCATTTCTATTACTGATTGCAGCTGTATTCTTTTCTTTCTTTATTTCTTCCCTCTGTTCCATAAGCTTAATTGGAGGATCGATATCGATACATGCTGGTTTTCTAGAGCATCTAAACAAAGTTTCGAATCATCTTTTTGGTTTTTGTTGAATAATGTAATTGATGTTTGTTCAAGTTTTTATTGGAATAACAATTTATATGTTGAAAGATAAATGTTGAACATTTTTTCAAGGTGAAGTCTTTGTTGAATATATCTTTTACAGATAGCTATAAAAGTCATGGGAAACAAAAGTTTGTGCAAGAGAAACTTTGATCGCACTCGAGATGATACTCACAAAAAGGAACAAAGGAATGAGCATTATTGGAGAAAGAAACGAGAATGTGCAAATATTTAAGAAAGAAATAATGATAATGTCAATAGAGATTTTCAACAAGAAGAAGTTCAACCAGGTATGCATGCACATATGATGATTGAGCACACGACAGACATTGGGACTGTATTCATAAAGTACAAAATTCAAATTTAAAATATTGTAAATAATATAATTGATTGTAATTACAATTTGATGTTTTTCAAAAAACATAAATAGATTTGTCTCATAATGCCA
>JASDQU011246616.1:0-11951 GCA_032191745.1 Picea mariana | reverse complement strand
AAGGGTCACGTCTCATAACTCTGTCAGTCCATTCCCCCTGTTCGCCTGTTACAAGTCCCTTCACCATGGTCACTTCCCAATCAACACCCTCCACGTCACCTAGTCGTATTCATCATTCATTGTTACCTGCCATGTCTGGCTCCAAAAGACCCATTGGCCATTTATTACTGGCTAACTTATTCGTTAGCTTGTTGATCTATCCTTCGCGCCCAATGGGTATCTGTTTTCTCAAAACTACTCTTTATGTTCATTCTCCCATTGCTTACTTTGTCCCTGCACCAGATATATTATCCTTTTCTTACCTCAGTTCCAGTCAGTTGTCCAAAACCACAGCCATCCCCACTAACATTGTTTTTGAATTGCAAGTATTTTCACAGTGATGGAACCAAAATCCAAGAAAGCAAAAGCCGAGGAAAATCATTTCCTCCCGCCTCCTGTTGATCTCGACAGGATCCATTTGGCCGACAAAGATCATTTAATCACAGACACTAGGTGCAAATTCGACTTCGTGGATTTGCAGTCATGTCTCAAAAAGACTTTCTTAGATCAAAGCGATGAAATTGGGCTCTGGGAGTCCAACCTTCCTCTGTATCTTTTCCCCCAGGTTCACCATTTCCTTGAATTCACCCTCAAATGCTAGGCTCATTACCTCCCCGACCAGAGAGCCATAGTATCCTCATCAGGAGAAACTATGTTCTTCATTACACCATAAGCCATTGATCAAATGATGCAGATACCCAGAGTTGAATCCGCGTCCCCTTTCAATCTCGAAGTCATCACGGAGCTGTACCAGAAACTATCATTCCCTCAAAGAGCCCATATTTTCGAGATTTTCCTCTCTTGGACCACCCATCTCCTCAAGACAAATCCCTCGTACCCTTCCTCCATGTTCTTAGAGAAGGGAAACCAAGTCATTTCGTCGCTCTGTGCTCTGCTTGGTTATTTTTCTGACAAATGAGTGGATGAACCCATATTGGGTTTTTTGACCATCTTCTCCATAGAAGAAAGACCCACCACTCAGTTTGACTACAACACTTTCTTGGTGGACAATATTCATGAGCAGTTCTCAAATTTATCCTCAGAAGGCATGTTCCAGTATTCCTCAATACTGGCCTACATGTTCACTTATTTTCAAGCGGACAAGTTCTCCTTTTCAATGCAAAAAATGGACAAGGATGGGAGGCCACAGGCAGTAACAGCTTGGACTTCACAGCTCGAGTTCAGTTTCAAACAGTTTATCGAGCAGTTCTACCATCCAGTGTTGAGCATGCTCAGTGGCAGACCTGAACCAAGAATAAATGAGGAGACTCAGAGGATTTTACACCTCTCAGACCTTGCAAAAACTGGAGATTGGTATCTTTACCAAAACCACACCGAGATCAGAGTATATGAATGCAAGTTGGCTCCATACAAGTTTCCCAAGTATCTACCCATGAGGATATTTGCCCTGGAGTACATAAGGAAAATGATTAACTCAGATGACATACATTTTGTGTCTCTGAAAAAGAAACAACAACTTAGAATTAAAGGGAAAATAGGGTCTTTCATCTGTAATAGTCGAGGCACCGAGGAGGAAGCAGACATATTTTTAAAAGAAACGAATTTTCTGGCTAGTTTCATATGAAACTATGATCCATGCAGGATAATTTCTTATATGAGGGTTAAAAATAAAAATGTTCCATATGTTCATACACCCAAACCTGAGGTAGAAAAGTTTTCAAATCAAACAAAATGGGAGCCAAACACTTTGGTTGAGATAGAACAACAGGACCCTTTGGTTATCATCTCACAAACTAGTACACCACGGGTTCCCAAGGAGAAAATACCCAGGAAGGATACTTCACCTTCCATCTCTAAAGTCTCAGCTGAAGATTTCCAATTACACACCAAAAGGCCAAAAACCAATCATACACCTGGCACAGCTAGTGAAAAGGGAATCCAATCCACTGCAACTATGAAAGATGATCTGTCACTTCTTAACACAAGCAACAAGAAGATCATGCCTACATTTTTGTCCAAGAAGCCCACAAATACTCCATTAGTCGACCACCCGAGTAAAGTAGGACCAAAGTTGAGTGTTTTTTAGAAGTATGACCTGATCAAAAAGAAAAATCAAATGCTGACCAACAGTACTTATGCTCAGTTTTGGAAACAGACATCAACGACACAACATAGACTGTTATTGACATTCGATACCGAGAAGGGCAGAATGCACATGGCGTTTTTGTAGGCACAGGTGCCAGACCCGAAAGTAATCACTGATTACAAAAGGGAAACATTTGGGTTTCATACTAAGGATGTGCATCCTGCTGATCAAATGGATCTTCACAGGAAAAATGGGGAAATGGTTTTCTCCACGTTGGCAAATGCTTCTACTGCGGCCGCTAAATTACAGGTATCTCTGAGAAATGTCTAGACATAGCTGAAATTAGAAAATATATTATCCTTTGCAAAGGATAACAGAATTAAGGTGTTGGAAGAATTGGTCCTCAAGATCGGGTATGACCCCTCGAATGTGAAAGAAGTCAAGGAGATTTCTAAAAAGAAAAATGTCGATATAGCATCTCTAAGGAAACAATTGAAACTACCACCAACGGAAGATCCACAGGCAAAGGAGATAGCCAAGACAAAAGGAGAAAAGGATGAGATGCTCAAGTTGATCATGGAGTAGAATGCACAGTTGAAAGAGATGGAAGCAAAACTGGAAAATTTAGTGAAAGAGAAGGAATAATCAAATCCCATGGAAGTCATTCCATTGAGTGCATTTCCACTCATAGGAGTAAGCACAACATCTGCAGCATAAATTTCCTCAGCAAATCCACTGACAGCTCTGGAGAAGACAGTAGAACTAGAAAAATCCATGGAGGAGATGAATTTGCAAGAGACGGATATTAGCAGACTTAAAAAGGAGGTTGAGAACCTTCAGGACCTCAATTCTTCTTACCAAACTAGCTACTCCAAGGAGAAACAAACATCAGACAAACTCAAACAGGAATTGCAACAGCTTCAAAAGCAAACAGTGGTAGGCAAAATACTTGCTGAGGTCAAGGAAAGTGTCTATATGGATATCACCAAGTCCGTAAATGAAATATGGCCTATGGTACAAATCATGTTTGAACAAAACGAACTAGTGCAAAGAAGCAAGCAATCCATTGAGAAAATAAGAGGAGAACTGGGAGAGATGCCCACATAAGTCACTGAGATCATTACATTCCTGAATTCAAAAACCAGAGAAGAGTTAGAGGATTTTAAAATTGAAGATAGGACAGAGACCATCCTTGAGGTCAAGAGGGTCCTAACTAAAAGAGGACTGATGCTACAGTTGGAGGACAAAGTCCAGACTATGGACATAGGAGTGCAAAGATTTTTCAGCAAAATTGAAGCTCTACAGAAGAAAGGCCTCCCTGGCTTAAGGGTCATCAATGACAAGTTCGAAATTCTCAGGAATACAGGGCAGTATTACAGGCAAGGCGTTCTTAGAAGATTTACAGTCAGACATCATCATACAGCATGAGATCCGATACATTTTCATCATCAAGACAAATTTTTCCAAGTATACAAAGATGGATGAAGTATACCGAAGACTACTCAAATTCATCATTCCCAGTCACCTTTGATGGGAAGAGTTATGCAATCTGATCGAGTAGGAGATGAGGTGTCCAAGCCCATTCAGCTATCCAATCATACGAGGTCGTGCAGAGGACTCACCAACGGTTTACCCTAGAAATCAGCATGAAGATTTCAACACATCATCAAACAATTCCTAAATTTTTGTATCTTGTTGAGTTAGTTAGCTAAATTTAGAATATACCACATCCTGATCTTTAATGACAAGATCATATGTAATTTTTGATTTTAAATACTTCAAACTTTGAAGTACCAAGGGTTGATCTTTATGCCCTGTAAGCTAGAAAGACTGTAATTTTTATCAAGAGATCTTCCAGTAATACAAAGGGACGTTTCACAGGATTCTCGCGTGTTATTCATTGGTGATGTTTTCTTTTCTATGTTAAATTTTTTTTCTCCCTCAGTTATCATATTGTTTTCTAATCTA
This sequence comes from Picea mariana, assembly GCA_032191745.1. NCBI lineage: Eukaryota > Viridiplantae > Streptophyta > Pinopsida > Pinales > Pinaceae > Picea > Picea mariana. The sequence goes on along the minus strand of JASDQU011246616.1, from coordinate 7,897 downwards.
ATCTTTTAAAAGTAGCGCATGTTGTAGGATTTATCTTTGTATACCCTGTTTCCGTCTTTGAAAGATCTGAATGTTTATCTTTTCTAATATTACAGTGAAGAAATTCTTAAATTCTTCCTTACTCTAATTGATATTCTCGTCTTTTCTGCTATTCATCATTTTACTGCTAAAGAATCCAATGAATGCATTATCTTTCCCTATGAAAAGAATCTTTTTATTTTCTGTTTAGACCTCTATCTTTATAATACAGAACCCATAGCCCAATGGAGGCATAAAACCCTTTTCAGCCAACTTATCAAAAATAACCACAAACTATTCAATATTATTTTGTTTAACTAGCCTAATATCTCAAAGTTAAAACATAGCTAAATCATACAGAGAGATCCCTCTCTGAAACTGGTAGGGCTAGATTCCAGTTTCGAAGTGGTTGGATAAAGTTACCTCTTGTAAATTTCTTCTATTCTGACAACCTCTGGGAATTTACAGAACGTTAACAGAACAAAGGGAAAAGAAAATATGGAAAGCCTCATGACAACCATTATAAATCACAAACAAATAAGGACAATGGAAAGATGAAGAAAGATAACGGGAAGTGGTGTGACTTCCATAAGATCCCTTGGAATAAAATCATTGATTGTTGATCAAAGAAGCCATTGGTGGCTAAGGTGAAATCCTTTGAATCAGATGTGGGTTCCAACTTTGATTCAGAACCAGAAAAGGGGAGACAAATCATTGACGCGGAACCCAGTTCCACCGTTGCTACCACCAAGACATAGCCTGGTGAACCTGATGAGCCATAGGAAGGTGAGTGCCTCTTTCATTCACAAATGTGGGTGAAAGTCACCCCGTTGCACTTCATCATTGATAGCGGTAGCCAAAAGAACCTCACCTCAGTGGATGTTGTCAAGTGGTTGGCCCTACTGACAACATCGCACCCACAACCCTACACCATCAAATGGATTTTCCAAGGAACTGATATTTGCGTTAGCCAACAATGCCACCTGTTGTACGACATCAAGCCCTTCAAAGATGAGGCATTTTGTGATGTTTCTCCCCTTGAAGTTTGTGATGTTATTTTGGGCCAACCTTTTTTATGGAAACGTCATGTTGTAAATGAGTCCAGGCCTCATAGTGTTATTATTACATTGAATAGGAAATTGTATAGGATACCCAAGGTAGTACCACCTAGTGAGATTTCCTTGATCTATGTCAAGCAATGCAGGAAGGTCATCTCTCAGATCGATATTTTTTTCTTCTTCGTGATTTTCTCTCAAAAAGAGTGAAAGATTGTAGCCACATCCAGGGCCTCCATGACCAACCTCTCCATGCAGAAGAAGAAAGTGGATAATGTCATGGAATAATACAAAGGCATATTCTCCTCACCTACTACGATACCTCTACACTGTCAGGTCAATCATTCCATTGATATGGCCCTCAGCACACTATTACTCAATGGGCCATTCTATCGCCACTCTTTGTTAGAAAATGAGGAGATCAAGCATCAGATCCAAGAACTACTCCAAAAGGGGCACATCTGACCCATCTCATTACCTTGTGGAAGCCCAATCATGCTTATGTAGAATAAAGACAGGACCTGTTGACTTTGCATTGATTACCATACCCTAAATAAAATCATAGTCAGGAATCGGTACTTGATTCCCCAAATCGATGGTCTCCTTGATCAACTCAAGGGGGGGAAATACTTAAGTAATATTGATCTAAAGTCTGGCTACCATCAAGTCCCAATAGAGTAGACAGATGTATGGAAGACTTCCTTCAAGTCAAAAGAAGGTATTTTTGAATGGTTGGTCATGCCCTTTGGTTTGATAAATTCCCCAACAAATTTCATGAGGATGATGGATGACATCTTGTGGCCTTTCACCAATTATTTTGTAGTGGTGTATCTAGATTACATCCTCATATACAACAAGACTTGGGCGAAACACTTGCAATATATTCAGCAGGTTCAACACACTCTGTGACAACACAAGCTATATGCCAATTTGGAAAAATGATCCTTCGGCATGGACAGGGTCTAGTACCTAGGATACATTATTGATGAGCATGGTGTGCATCTGGATCCATCCAAGATACAAGTCATCCATGAATATATAGCCCCAACCACACTCACTAAGCTTCAGATCTTCTTAGGCCTTGCCAATTTCTATCATAGGTTTGTGTTGGGATTCTCCCATATTGCATTGACCCTCAGCCAGGTAACTAGAGGTGGTGGTAAGGAAACGTTTGTGTGGGGCATATCCCAATATCAAGTGTTCAATTATTTGAAGCATATCGTGTGCTCATCCCCAATCATTTTATTACCTGACCTACAACAACCATTTGAAATCAACACAGATGCTTCAGACTATGTTGTGGGTGCATTTCTCACCCAACACGGCCACCCCATGGCCTATCATAGTGAGATACTATTATATTTCATATGTAAGTACCCTACTTATGACAAAGAAATGTACTCCATTGTGTAATTCTATCTCCAGTGGAGGCATTACATTCTCTAGAAGGATACAATCATCCACACTAATCATAAGCCACCACAGTTCATGTAGACAAAAGGAAAATTGCAGAATGACCACCATCATAAGTGGTCCACATACTTGCAGCAGTTCCACCTCAACATCAAGTATAAGAAAATAAGTACCAACCACATCGTGATTTCCTCAGTCGACCTCCAATCACAACATTCACCATGGTGTTAGACTCTTTCATCCACGAGACCTCTGGATGGCCCCACCTCTATGAGAAATATCTTGACTTCGCCACCACCTACGAGATGTTGGGTGAAAACATAGTTGTCACTAATTTCCATCTTCAAGACGGGTTTTTGTTCCATCTAGGCCATCTCTGTGTTCCATCAAGCGAGCAAGCGAAGATTATTTTGGAATCCCACTATAGTCTGGCGGTAGGACACTTTGACATAGAAAAGACAGTGGAAGTGTTGTAGCAACATTTCTACTAGTAAAAACTTTGACAAGATGTCAACAAGTATATCAGGTCCTACACTTCTTGTACTATTGTCAAACCAACCACTAAGAAACAAGGCATGTGCACCCCTCTTCCTATTGCTAACATGCCCTGGGAATCCATCTCAATGAACTACATGTCAGGCCTTCCATACACCAAGCGGGGAAATGAATGTGTTTTTTTGGTTGTTGATCGTGTTTCCAAGATGGTGATTATAGTTGCCTACAATAAGAGCATCACAGTGGAGACCAATGCCAAGCTCTTCTTTGAAAGAGTGTGGGTACATTTTGGGATACCAAAAACCATTATCTCAAATTGGTAAAGTCGGTTCCTCAACACATTCTGGTCAAGCCTCTGGTCACCGTTGGACACCAAGATCACCAAATCCATTGCCTTCCACCCCCAGATAGATGGAAAAAACAAATTCATCAATTGAATCATCGTGCATATCCTACACATGTACAATTCCAAGAACCCCCGCACATGGGATGATATTATTCCCTATGTTCAGCACAACTACAATAGAGCCATACATAGCTCAACATGCCATAGCCCCTTTCAGGTGGGCCTGGGATTTCAACCATTGGGTTCCATGGATGGTGCACTACCCCTTGTGGACACCTAGACAGACTCATCCCATGCTCAAAATGAAGCTGAAAAAGCCACCCGATTCATTGAACGAATCTAACACATCCGCCAACAGGTTCAGGATATTTTACAGAAGTCTAATGCCAAGTACAAGCAATGCCATGATCAACATCGGGTGCCACACAAGTTTCAGGTGGGAGACAAATTTTGGTTGTAGTTGCGGAAATAATTCCTTATAGGGCCCCATCAGAAGCTTCGTCCACTCCGTTATGGACCTTACACCATCACCAAGGATATGGGAGAAAATTGTTTTGAGCTCAACATTCCCCCCTTCCTTATCTTGCAGCCAGTGTTCAATGTGGATCTCCTTCGACCATATTTTTTGCCATTATTGGACACCTCAGAGATAGCAGAATAGTTGACACCAATAGAGATCAAACCTGATTGCATGGAACATACATCCACTAATCATATCTTGGACACACAGGTCAAGTTCACTCGCCAGTAGAGGATCCATCTTTATTAGGTTGTCAAAGAAAGGCAACTCCTGCACCAAGGCAAGTGGCTCACTCAGGGCCAAATTCAACAGAAATTTCCTCATATGATGGGGGAAATCAACACAATAAATACCATATCTTCCTAATGGGGGAGGATTGCTATAGGTGGATATTGATGGCCACCCATCTATTCCAACTGGCTCATATTGGTAGTTTTCAGTTTGGTAGTTTTTTCCTATTTTTTCGGGTTATGAACTTTTGGGGCCGTTTTGAGGCCCTAAACATCGTTTTTAGGGCTCTCCATAGTCAAACTATAGATGAAATTAGATTTTGATGGAATAGTGTATTCCTCATATATATATTTCCAACGAGCTATCGTGCACTTAAAATAGAGATCGTATGCAAAAGTTACGACCCCGAGAAGTTGATGTACTAACTTACCCCAACGGGGCCCACATGACTTTTGGTGCTTCATCTCCTAGGGCTAGGTTTTTGGATGTCTAGGGTTTTGGAATTCATTTTTATTGTAAAAAATATTTCAGAGCCTCATTGCATTCATCTTCTTGCAAATGGGCGCAACCATCACATCTCTTCTCAGAGATAAGTCGCCACCATTCTAGCAAGATTGTTTTCAATCTACATTTTACAGTTTCAACATATTTCTTTATTGAATAGAAGTCGGTTTTACTGTATCTCTTTTATTTATCCTTGTGTCTCTATGTTGATAATAATAATAAGATGTGTTCATTTTGTTATGCTTATAAAATTTGGATCACATACACATTCATCACATTGGGATGTAGAGTGCACCTTGTTTCTCTAAGTGCAATCAGTATTATGTTTTCCATAATCTTTGATGGTTATGGAATGATAAATTGATGGTTGTAAATTATTTTATACAAATTATTTTGTTTTCCTCTCTTTTTTGGCACTCACATGCATAGATTTAATGAGGTATAGACTTGAAAGAACCTAGGTTGTTTCTCAAATTTGAAATGTATTATGTATGGGCATGGCCATATAGGGGTCTATCTTAATTGCATGGACAACCTAGCTAATGGAAAATATACATGCCACTTGGTTTTATTGGTTCCACAACTTAATATGGACATCTTTGTGAGACTTAAGCTCTCGAGTATCCAAAACATCGAAGTTATTTTCCTTAAGTGCACAAAGTGTAATACAATCCAACTCACTATGTCCATCTTGTTGTGCTAAGATTCAAATGATCATGGCATAGATTAATGTTAAGTTGACCCATACATTGGAAGAAAAAATATATGATGTTAGTCCATGCTTTTGGTATCTAAATACCATGAAGAAGTTTAAGATTTGGGCATGCAACTACAAAATAATGAAAGGATAATTATGTGCATAGATAATGGTGTGCATTTGTGCTTGAGAGTTTCATAGAATGTTTCTCATTATACACTTCTAAATTTTCAAGTTCACAGATTGAACTACCTTCTAGGATGTGTGTTATCACCCAATCTAGTGTTGGACAGTTGGTTTGGAAATTTGGTTTTTATTGATGTCAACCCTTGGACCATTTGAGATGCCACGGAGTTGTGATTGATAATGATGGTAAGTTAGTTTTCATTGATGTCAACAAGAGTGGTTGATGTCAACATGTGTGATGGGTGCATTTGAAGAAGTCTACAAGAAGCCCCAGAGGTGTGGTTATGGAACCCAAATTTGATCTAGGAATAAGGACATGAATGACAGTGTAAATTCAAGTAATACATTCATATATGGATAATACTCTCCATTCCATTTCCGATGATAGGTGGTATGCCAGGTGGTTCCTCACGGTTGAGGAGTTATGGCCTTGTGAAGTTGGAAACCTCGAAGAATGGTTATGAAGACCCTAAACAATTACAAGTCTTATTCAAAGGGTATAGTGGTTGTAACAAGAAATCCCTAAAGTAAGGAAAGAATTTATCTTGAAAAAGTATAAATACACAACAAAAAGTCCTTCATAAGAACACAGACAAGTTCAATGATTATATATCTTTCAAGTGATGTTTTTGGTAAATATTTTGTAGCATACCTGAGGAAGCGAAGGAAACTGAAGGGAAAATTCTGAAGTGATCAAACTAAATTTATGAGGTTATCTACGGGTCACAGTGGAGAAAGTAGTAGACATCCATGGGTCACAGTAAATAAAGTAACAGACATTTGTGGGTCACAGTGGAGAAAGTAGCAGACATATGCGGGTCACAGTGGGGAAATTAGTGGATGCTTTGAAAAATCTTGAAGAAGGTGCCATATTGTTGATTCTAAAGTTGAGGAAGGTTTATTGGTCTGATATGATATGTATCAGGTCCTATTCATGAGTAAAGGTATGTTTTACATGTGTTTGTTTGAGGTTTGTTTCATAGATGGTATGTGTTGACGGGCGAAAATGAACGCTCGCCAACTGGAGGAGTAGATCTAGTCCGGGGTTGTCTAAATAACCCAAGTCATTTGGGATGATCCACCCCGATGGGTTTAGCACCTCCGTTGGCCGATATAAGTCCTAGGAAAACAAAAGAAAACTAACTAAAGGAGCTAATATAAATGAAAACAACAATTAAAGAAAACTAATAAACAAATCTAAAATAATTATATACAGTCCATTGTCTAATATTATACAACAATAATTCTATGAAATTAAATGTTCAGCTATCAACAAAATTAGATCTTAATCACAAATGTACAATATTTACAGATTATAAATTTTAAATGAAAACCTAAAAAAACCATTTGTAAATTGTCCCATGACAGCAAAACTATTGTTTTTTTATTTTTATAATTTCATGAAAAAGAACTAGAATTGTAACTATCTAAGCTAAGCAATTAAAATAATAATCCTAACTATAAATCTGAACTATATATATCTATCTAAACTACTTAAATAACACTAATAAACTAACCTGTAATAATGCTTTCCAATTTGTCCCGTGCAAAGAATCTGATTCAGTTGTTCGATGGGAGGAAACCCGCACCAGATTCTCCACAAGATTCTCGTAAACAAGAAACGACAATGCTCTTTGAATATGAATAACAGGACAAACAAGATATAAAAAATGACAGCAATATTATAATTTACAAACCATCACAATTAGATAAACCTGTATGTGAAGATTTGTACAAAATGATTCATTTAATGAAGAAGATAAACCTTTATTCGTTAAATCGAAACAGAGTAATTGTTGTATTAAAACTGAGGTACACAAGACATGGATAGAATTTTAAATCACAACGCATTAACCTGTAATGAGTCTTGATATCTAAAGTAGTCAATGACTTAATCACAAATTAAAATGCACAAAACCTGAATGAAAGTATGATAAATTGAAAGTTAAAGCTGTTACAAAAGATCGACTTCCATTCAAGTCTGTATCATCATAAATCCATAGTCTTGTTCTCCCAATAGTGATGATGGGTTCATTACAAAAAATAACCAGTATTTAAAGACCACAGGGTAAAACATCCCTGTGGGAATTATCAAAGCAATTTACAAAAAATCTGGGAACAATCTCCCAAGTCACTATTTCTACCTATGACCAACAACTTAAAACAAAACTATATCTAAACTACCACAGCATGTCCAATTTGTTAATGAAATTCGTAGGTACCTGTGGGTAGACAAGAATACACAAGTTTAGATAATGTTTTATTGATAAAATTAACAAAAATCAAAATCTTAAGACTAGCTACAGAATCTTTCGATTCTGTAGATGGTCTAATTTGAAAACAGAATCATTTTTAATCAATCCAAATGATAACAAAAATATATCCGACCTATTAAACCAAATCTTTAATTGCTAATTGAAAACAAAACAAAT
>JASDQU011246615.1:1506-19126 GCA_032191745.1 Picea mariana | reverse complement strand
AGAAGCTTAAGGACTAAACGGTGTGAATTTCTTCCGCCAACCAGCTTAGAAGCAATCATACACAGGGCAGACTTGGAGCGTTTCTAGGTCAATTAGTCTTTTATTTACTGTTTATATCAAGTAGTTTAATATAGATGATAGTTTAATTAGGTTTATATTACATTGTTTAATTTCAATAAAATATATTAGATTGTTTAATTTCAGTAAAGTTTATTTCTTTTTCATAAAATATAAAAATCAAAAAGAAATTCTTGGCTGTCTTAGGGCAGAAAATACATGAGTTTTGCAGGTTTTAATCAAATTTGTAGATTGTTCATAGTGTACATTTGTGAATAAGAGATATTATAGCTGATAATTAGATAGTTGATTTGAGTTATTATAAGAGTTATTTATAATTTGTAGATAGAATAGTTAGAATATTGTGCATTTAGTATATTAGTTCCTTTTCTTTGTTTTATTAGTTTCTAGTTTCCTTTATTTTAGTTAGTTTCTTGTATTTAGTTAGAGTTTAGTTTGTTTATTGGTTTAGTTAGATTACTTAGCTCAGATCAATTCTCTCTTTGGTTTTCTTAGAATACCTTAGAGCGGCCAACGGAGCCGTTAAACTCATCAGGGTGGTCCATTCCAAACGGCTTGGGTTATTTAGACAACCCCGGACCGGTTCCACTCTCCCAGTTGACGGACGATCAGTTTCGCCCGTCAACAGAACTACATGCATTAGTTTATCAACTTTATTCACATCGCAGAACAAACTCTAAGGATAGATTGGCACAACAACAATGATAAAATACACATCGCACTTAGCATCATAAGTTAGATCTATCATATTCAACATAAATAAATCACTAAGCATTCATAGATCTATCTATCATACATAACGATCAATGCACTAAGCAGACCCACAACATAAACATCATAGCACAAAGAAAACCATCAACACGTGATATATGTGGTTCACCCTAGTGTGGGGCTACATCCACCAACTGATTCTTCTTCTTTATTAGGCTTCAATCTCTTATATTCATCTGTTCCTGTGCACTAATCCACATAGCCAAGATAAGCATCAAACATGTGATCTGCGCACTAAGCACTAAATCCACCTTCCCAAAATCAGGTCAAGGCACATATCCAAATCCTATATAGAGCACAAATACTTACATACATAGTCTGTTTCACCAAACAACCCAAAACTACTTGCACTTAGCCTTGCAAGCTATCGACCTCTCTTCTACATTACATTCATACTTATTTATACTTTTACAATTACAAAAAGGCCTAATCATGGGTAAACCCATGTGCCGACATCCCATAAACTGTTGCAAAACCCTAAGAACCCCATGCTGGGTCCACAAATCCCACAAAACAAGTGAGATACGCGATCTCATCTTAGCTTGGGTGCTCCTTCCTCGATCACCGTGTCGAAGTCCAAAATGTGGTCAAACCTGACCAAGTTTTCCTCAAAACTTGGTCGAGGGCGAACAACACATATGATACATCCTTAGAAATATCTATTCGAGGAATACAAATGTTTGCATGATGGTATTTTCTGACCGGTAGATGCCCAAATATTGTCATTTAGGACCTCAAAACGGCTCCGGAAGTTCAGAACCCGAAAAACTGTCAAAAATAGTAAATTACCAAAATTGCCAGAAAATTGTTTTGAGCTAGTTGGAAAAGGTGGGTGGCCACCGATATCCACCTGTATCAATCCTCCCTCCTTAGGAAGCAATGGTCTCCATTGCATTGAGTGCCCAGGGGAGAGGAAAAAACATTTGCTGAATCTGCATCTTGATGAGCTGCTTGCCTTGTTGGGGAAGTTTCGTTGATTAGCTTGTTGAAGGTTGTCAAAAACATGTGGCTGGAAGGGTTGGACCTTTTTAACCAGTCTAGCTACATGAGGTTCTTATGTGCAGAAGGAATCTTTACACTTTGCTGCAATCTTGTCAACCTGTTTCTATTGGATAGAAGGTGCTTGGGCCGAGGCTGTAGTGGTTGTAGTATCCTTTTATTCACCCTTTGAACAAATTGTGAAGAAGCTAAATTTTGTAGTATGAGATACTACCTTGCGACGTTGTTTAGGTGGGATAGTAGTTGAAACTACCTATGGTATTTTGTCAAGATGATCCCCCAAAGTAACAATGAAACTATGGGGTCGAGACTCATAAATAACATGGAACTTCCACATATATGGTTGGCCCAAGAGAACATCACATAATACCTCATCCTTGAAGGGCTAGATGCCATATGACAATCAACATTGTTGGCTAACACAAAGATCTCGTCCTTGGCGAAACCACTCAATATTGTATGGCTACGAGTGTGGTTTTGTCGTCAATCCCAACTATTTGATGACCTCTGCTGAAATGAGGTTCTTCGAACTTCCACTATCAATAATAAAATGCAGCGAGGTCCCCTTCACCCACATATGTGAATGAAAAAGGTGCTCCCCCTGTTCAGGATCTGTTGGTTCTTTTGGTTGAATTGTTGCGGGCACAACAATAGCAGTGGGGTCTGCATCAATGATCTGTCTTTTACCATTATTTTTAGAATCATATTCTGAATTAGGGTTCGACTCCTTGTCTTTGATCTCAGCCACCAATGAGTGTTTTGAGAGACATTCATCGGTGTTGTGCCAAGTGATTTTGTGGAAATCGCACCATTTTTTGGTGTCCTTCTTTGTCTTCTCGTGACCCTTCTTTTTTTGTGGCTTGGATTGTTTTCAGGAGACTGTTTATTAGGGACATCTTTTTCATACTTTGGTTTTTGTGGATTTGTAGACCCAGACTCCCGTTTGTTCTGGTGCTTAAATTTTTGCTCAATTTTAACAGCATATCGATAAGCAACACCAAGTGATGAGATGTCCAGAAAATCCATTTCAGTTTGAATGTATATGTGTAGAGCCCCACAGTGTTTCATAACCAAGCGTCGTTCAAATTCTTTGATACCCAGCTTGGTGTGCAAGGTGTGGAAGATATTGGTGAACTATGGAACTGCTTGGCCCCTCTCTTGCCGCAATGTGGTCCATCTCATGTACTGGTCCTCATATTTGCCAACAGGGTAATATTGTTCCTTTACCACATCCACAAAAAAATCCCATGTGGGATCGACCCCATATATTCGATACTCCTCTGTGCAACTTTGCTCCCAGTAAGTTTCCCACCAATGTTTGACATCAGAGAGATCTTTAAGGAGTGCGAAGGTAATATTTTCCCTGTCGAAAAAATTATGAACATAGAAATAACCTTCTAACAGATTTAACCATTTGTCTAGGGCATCCACATCTATCTGACCTTCAAATATGAGAATATCAAAATTAACCTGTACCTTGAAAGGAGAGGTACTTCCAAAGTGGTTGTTTGATGAATATGCGCCTGTTTCTATCGACAGGTGTTGAAGGATGTGGGAAAAATTCTCCATCATTTCGTCCCTCTGTCGCGTGAGAGATTGCTCAAGCAACAGATTTATAGGATCATCTGCTACATTGTTCTTATTTTCTTCTACCATGGAGGGTTTCTTGGGCGTGTGAGAGCAATTATCTTCAAGAGAGACAATATCGAGACCCAACTAGCTATACTTGAACCTCGTTAGGGACATGCACTGAAAAAAAGATCAAGAGCAGTTTGCTCTGATATCACTGATCCAAATTATTTTCGACACGAAATGATAGCGGAGATGTAATAAAGAAATGCATAGGGATATCAAAAATATCCAATAATATAACAAAAATGTATCAGAGATGCAACCATAAACACAAAAATACAATAATACATGATTTCTATTAATGAAAGAAATGTAGAGAGACTGTAAAAATACAAAGTGGAAGACTCACTAGAATGGTGGCAGCTTATATCTGAGAAGAGATGTGACAGATACTCACATTCGAAAGAATATGATTGCAATGAGTCTTTGAAATCATTTTTACAATAAACAGGAATGTCAAAAACCCTAAACATCCAAAAACCTAACCCTAGGAGATGAAGCACCAAAAGTCATGTGGGCCCCATTGGGGTAAATTGGTACATGAATTTCCCGGGGTTGTAACTTTGGCATACTATCTCAGTTTGACGCATATGATACATTGTTAGAAAGATCTATCCGAGGAATACAAATGTTGGCATTAACTCATTTCTAATTTGTAGATGCCTAATAAACGTCGTTTAGGGCCTCAAAACGGCTCCAGAAGTTCATGACCCAAAAAACTGACAAAAATAGTAAATTACCAAAATTGCCAGAAAATGTTTTGAGCCAATTGGAAAAGGTGGGTGGCCATCGATATCCACCTGGATCAATCCTCCCTTCTTAGGAAACAATGGTATCCATTGTGTTGAGTTCCCGGGGGAGAGGAAAAAGTATTTGTTGAATCTGCATCTTGATGAGTTGCTTGCCTTGTTAGGGAAGTTGCGCTGCTTAGATTGTTGAAGTTTGTCATGAACATGTGTCTGGAAGGGTTGGAACTTTTTAACTAGTCTGGCTACATAAGGTGCCTGTGTGCAGGAGGAATATTTACACTTTGCTGCAAGCTTGTCGACCTACTTCTATTCTATAGAAGGTTCTTGGGCCAAGGCTGTAGTGGTTACAATATCCTTCTATTCACCGATTGAACTGATTGTGAAGAAGATGAATTTTGTAGTATAAGATACTACCTTGCGGCACTTTTTAGGTGGGACAGTAGTTGGAAATAAGTCTGATATTATAAAGAGATGACCCCCAAAAGTAACAATGACACTACGGGGTCAAGACTAATAAACACCATGGTTCTTCCACATATATGGTTGGCCCAAGAGAACATCACATACATCTAATGGGGCAACATCACATAATGCATCATCCTTGAAGGGCTGGATGCCATATGACAATAGACACTGCTGGCTGACACGAAGATCTCATCCTTGGCGAAGCCACCCGATGCTGTATGGCTGCGGGTGTGGTGTTGTCCTCAATCCAAACTGTTTGATGACCTTTGCTGAGATGAGGTTCTTCTGGCTTCCGCTATCAACAATAAAATGCAGCGGGGTCCCCTTCACCCACATCTGTGAATGAAAAAGGTGCTGCCCCTCTTCAAGAATATAAAAATTAACCTGTACCTTGAAAGGAGAGGTGCTTCCAAAGTGGTTGTTTGATGAAGATGAGCCTGTTTCTATCGACAAGCGTTGAAGGATGTGGGAAAAATTCTCCATCTTTTCATCCCTCTGTCACGTGAGAGATTGCTCAAGCAATAGATTTATAGGATCGTCTGCTCTATCATTTTTATTTGCTTCTGCCATGGAGGTTTTCTTGGGCATTCAAGAGCAATTGTCTTCAAGAGAGACAAGCTCGAGACCCATCTTGCTATACTCAAACCTCGTCGGGGACATGCACTGGAAAAACAATCAACAATAGCCTGCTCTGATACCACTGATCCAGATTATTTTTGGCACGAAATGATAGCCGAGATGTAATAAAGAAATGCACAGAGATATCATGAATATCTAGTAATATAATAGAAATGTATCAGAGATGCAACCATAGACACAGAAATACAGTAATACATGATTTCTATTAATGAAAGAAATGTACAGAGACTGTAAAAATACAGAGTGGAATACTCGCTAGAATGGTGCCAGCTTATCTCTGAGAAGAGACATGACGGATACTCGCATTCGCAAGAAGATGATTACAATGAGGCTCTGAAATCCTTTTTACAATAAATAGGAATTTCAAAAACCCTGGACATCCAAAAACCTAACCGTAGGAGATGAAGCGCCAAAAGTCATGTGGGCCCCGTCAGGGCAAATTGGTACATCAATTTACTGGGGTCGTAACTTTGGCATAATATCTCTGTTTGACACATTATACATCATTAGAAATATCTATCCGAGGAATACAACTGTTGGCATGATATTGTTGTTCAATTGGTAGATGCCCAAAAAACATCGTTTAGGGCCTCAAAATGGATCTGAAAGTTCATGATCTGAAAACTGCCAAAAATGGTAAATTACCAAAATTGCCAGAAAATTGTTTTGAGCCCGTTGGAAAAGGTGGGTGGCCACCAATATCCACCTAGATCAATCCTCCCTCCTTAGGAAGCAATGGTCTCCATTGTGTTGAGTGACCGGTGGAGAGGAAAAAGCGTTTGTTGAATCTACATCTTGATGAGCTGCTTGCCTTGTTGGGGAAGTTGCACTGCTTAGCTTGTTGAAGGTTGTCACGAACATGTGGCTGGAAGGGTTGGACCTTTTTAACCAGTCTGGCTACATGAGGTGCCTATGTGTAGAAGGAATATTTACACATTGCTGTAATCTTTTCGACCTACTTCTCTTGGATAGAAGGTGCTTGGGCCGAGGATGTAGTGGTTGTAGTATCCTTCTGTTCACCCTTTGAGTAGATTGTGAAGAAGCTAAATTTTGTAGTATGAGATACTACCTTGTGGCACTGTTTAGTTGGGATAGTAGTTGGAACTACCTATGGTATTAAGTAGAGATGACCCCCCAAAGTAACAATGACACTACGGGATCGAGACTCATAAACAACATGGCGCTTCCACATATATGGTTGGCCCAAGAGAACATCACATAAATCCAATGGGGAAACATCCCATAATACCTCATCCTTAAAGAGCTGGATACCGTATGAAAATTGACACTGCTGGCTGACATGAAGATCTCGTCCTTGGCTAAGCCACCTGATGTTGTATCGCTGCGGGTGTGGTGTTGTCATCAATCCCAACTGTTTGACGACTTCTGCTGAGATGAGGTTCTTCTAGCTTCCACTATCAACAATAAAATGAATCGCGGTCCCCTTCACCCACATCTGTGAATGAAAAATGCGCTCCCCCTCTTCAAGATCTGTTGGTTCTTCTGGTTGAATTGTTGCAGTCATGACAATAACATTTGGGTCTGCATCGATGATATGTCTTTTACCAATATTTTCATAATCAGATTCTGAATTAGGGTTCGGCTCCTTGTCTTTGATATCAACCACCAATGACTGTTTTGAGTGACATTGATCAGTGTTGTGCATGGGGCTTTTGTGGAAATCACACCATTTTCTGGTGTCCTTCTTTATCTTCCCGTGACCCTTCTTTTCCTGTGGCTTGGATTGGTTTTCAGGAGACTGTTTGTTAGGGCCATCTTTGTCATACTTTGGTTGTTACGGATTTGTAGACCTGGACTCCTGTTTGTTTTGGTGCTTAAATTTCTTCTCGATTTTAACAACATATCAATAAGCAACATCGAGTGATGAGATGTCCAGAAAATCCATTTCAGTTTGGATGTATCTTTGTAGAGCCACACGATATTTCAAAACCAAGTGTCGTTCAGAGTCTTTGATACCCAACTTGGTGGGCAAGGTGTGAAAGATATTGGTGAAATCTGAAACTGCTTGGCCCCTCTCTTGCTGCAGTGTGGTCCATCTCGTGTACTGGTCCTCATAGTTGCCAACAGAGTAATATTGTTCCTTTACCACATCCACAAAAAAATACTAAGTGGGATCGACCCCATATATTCTAGACTCCTTTGTGGAACTTTTCTCCTAGTAAGTTTCCCACCAATGTTTGACATGGGTGTGAGCTTTAAGGAGTGCAAAGGTGATTTTTTCCCTATCGGAAAAATTGCAAACAAAGAAATAAGCTTCTAACAGATTTAACCATTTGTTTAAGGCATTCACATCTATCTGACCTTGAAATATAGGAATATCAAAATTAACATGTACCTTGAAAGGAGAGGTGCTTCCAAACTAGTTGTTTGATGAAGATGCACCTATTTCTATCGACAGACATTGAAGGATGTGGGAAAAATTCTTCATCATTTCGTCCCTCTGTCACATGAGAGCTTTCTCAAGCAACAGATTTATGGGATCCTCTGCTCTGTCATTTTTCTTTTCTTCCACTATGGAGGGTTTCTTGGGAGTGCGAGAGAGATTGTCTTTAAGAGAGAAAATCTCGAGACCCAACTTGCTATACTCGGACCTCGTCGGGGATATTCACTGAAAAAATGATCAAGAGAAGCCTGCTCTGATACCACTGATCTGAATTATTTTCAGCACAAAATGATAGCATATATGTAATAAAGAAATGCACAGAGATATTGCGGATATCCAATAATATAACATAAATATATCAGAGATGCAACCATAAATACAAAAATATAGTAATACGTGATTTCTATTAATGAAAGAAATGTATCAAGACTATAAAAATACAGAGTGGAAGACTCATGTTGGCACAGGGGCAGACCCAAGGTTTAACTCTTACAGATCATCAACAAGCCCTAACTACTGGCCCTTTCGACAACACCTGCAAAGAATATGCAATCTCACTTGAAGTAACAATAGGGGGGTTGCAGGACACAAGTGTCTACAACCAGAGGAAATGCAAAGTGAATCCAAAACACAACACCAATAAATCTAGATATTCTTTACCATGCTTAAGCCTACTTCACAAGTTATATCTCTGAGCTAACACAACAATACAATAAAAATATATCAAATGGAAACTAACAAAGCATCAATCACATAGAACAACAAGATATACGTGGTTCACCCTCTCCCTAGGGATACGTTCACATAACTACCTTTCTTGATATATTAAATGGAAACATACAGTTCTATTTGCGCACTTAGCTGCAGATATCTCTCTCTCCTTATGTTTCTCTCCCCACCCTGCGCACCTAGCTGCAAGGTTGATCTTCACACGCAGCTGAAGATCCACAATACAAGAATTCTCTCACAATACAATGCTTCTCTTACGCAACAACAATAATCAACTAACATCAACAACCCTTCCTCACTCTAGATATTTATTTATACATTATACTGACTCTCAGACAACCTTAGACCAAGGCCAAAGTGTCAAAACCCTAAATACCAAAAACCTAGGTCCCACGCAACCCGTATCTTAAGGGCTTCTCCAACCTATTCTTCCTCCTTTTCCACGAGGTGATCCAAAGCATCCGTTGGTGGCTTTTTCCACTTGTTGAGTTATCCACGATTCATATTCTTTGTTGATCTGTCTTCTTTGATCTTCTCTTTCAACGAATAACTTTCCCTTACTTTGATCCTTCTTCTCTACTTCTTTGACCACTTCGACCCATTCACAGTTAATGTGCCTTACACACAGTTTGTGCTTCGTTCCTCTTCCTTAATATTCGCTTCCTTCCATAAACAAGGGCCAACAGGCCCCCAACACTCACATGTGACTTGTCCTGAGTCACTGCAAGATTGAACCTTCTGTTTTACTTCGACTGTAGACTGCACAAAGCAACTGATGCTTTCTGCTCTGTCCCTCCCTGTTGTGTGCAGACTTTATTTTCTGTGTCTGGTACCCAGTTTCAACTACACCTGGTACCTAAAACCTTCTTCCACTTCTTTTAATGAGAGCCGTGAGGCAACTGGTTGTCATAATACAATTTCAACCGGCTCCCATTTACTAAACCTTCCTTCCATTCTCCATTCAGGGTCTTCAACTGCGCAACTCCTCCTTCTGTAACATAGGAAACCTCATATGGCCCAAGCCAATGTGTCCTAAACTTCCCTGGATGCTTCATGAACTTGTTGTCATATACCAATACCAGATCTCCTTGCTTAAATGATTTCTTCTTGATATGTCTGTCATGGTAAGCCTTTTCTTGTTCCTTCTGTACCTACTGATGAAATCCTGCAATAAACCTGTCTTCTTGTAGTTTCAATAACTTCACAATCTTGTCTCACATAACACATGTGTCATCCATACCTGTAAATACTGCAATTCTTAAGATGGGAACCGAATATTCCATAGGTACCACTGATTCCAAGCCATAAACTAACTTAAAGGGAGTCTACATTGTCATCTTTTTGCAAGTGGTTCTATAAGCCCATAATATTGTTGGAATTCTTAAATCCCAATCATCTGTGTTAACACTACAAATCTTAGTTAGCGCTGTCTCCAAGATCTTATTGAAAGATTCGACTGTACCATTTGCTTGTGGGTGGTATGGCGTGCTCTTCTGGTGGTGAACTTCAAATTCTTGAGTCAAGGCTTGAATAGTCGTATTAATAAAATGTGTGCCTTGGTCACTCATGAGGATCTTTGGGCATCCAAATCTGGTTATGATATCATCAAATATGAATTGCGCAGTTGTAGTTTCACTCTAATCCTTAACTGCTCTTGCTTCTACCCATCTGGTCAAATACTTTGTCGCAGTGATGATGTATCGAGCTCCCGTGCACTTTCATGGTGGTTTGATAGGTCCCACAAAATCAATGGCCCATTTCTCGAATGTTTGTAAAGTTAGCTAAGGTGCTAAAGGCATCTCATCTCTTCTAAAAGGTTTCCCAACTCTTTGGCATACATCGTAGGCTCTGTATTATTCATTAGCATCTTTGTGTAAGGTGGGCCACCAAAGGCTAGCTCTAAGAACCTTATGCATTGTTTCTTTCCCTACCTAATATCCTCCTACGATGACTTCATGTGCTTCTGCCAGAATGAGTGGTCTTTTTGCCTCCATAACGCATCTCCTCAAAATTTCATCTGGTCCCATATTATATAGCTATCCAACTATAAGTGAAAAATCTACAGCGTGAACTACCCACTGTTTCTTCTGAATAATTGTATATTCGTGGGGTGCCATTTCTGTAGATAGGAACTGGACTATCTCAGTGAAGTGATCATCAAATTATCTGATGGCCAACAACTATGCATTTGGTAGTGGATCCTCTGAACTAGTAGGTTCCTCTCCATGTTCTAACCTAGAAAAGTGGTTAGGTCCCTTGTTCATTCTCCTTGGCTTGACCACAATCTCAAAATCATATTCCTGGAATAGCAGTAGAAACTTGCATATTCTTCCCCCTGACACTAGCTTGTTGACTAAGTATTTCAACGTAGAGTGATCACTGAACATCTTAAAATGTCCTCCCAAAAAGTAGTGTCGAAACTTCTACAGCGCATACACCATAGCTAAACCTTCTCTTTCAATGGTAGTGTAATTTATCTCAGTTGTAGAGAGCTTCCTACTAACAAAGGCTAGCAGGTGGCCAATATCTCCTACTCCTGGTTGTGCGAACACTACTCCTAACGCAATAGATGAAGCATCGACATGGACGTGGAATTTCTTACTCCAATATGGAAAAACCAAAATAGGAGCAATGACCATTTTTTGCTTTAGTGTGTCGAAGCTCTATTGGCATTCCTCTGACCATTGAAACTAGTGATCTTTCTTTAAAATCTTTTCCATCGGTGTTGTTATCTATGCATATCCCTTGATAAACTTTCTATAGTATCCAGTATGTCCCAGTGCAGTGCGTAGTTGTCTAACCGAAGTAGGAGGAGGTAGATCAACAATGATGGAAATCTTGGAAGGATTTACCAACAACCCCTTCTTACATACAATGTGTCCCAGTAATACTCTAAAAGGTGAAAGGAATATGCAATTCTTTTGGTTCAGGGCAATCTGACATTCCTGCACTTATCCAACATTAGTCTCAAACATTCAATATGTTTTTTCAATAAGCTAAAAATAGTCCAATCATCAAAATATGCTTCCAAAAATTTATGTAAACATTCCTTGAATGCTTCGACCACCACCCTGGAAAATATGGCTAGTGCATTCTTCAATCCGAAAGGCATCATAGTGTACTAGAAAGAACCCCATTCTACTGCAAATGTGGTCTTATGTCTGTCTTCCTTAGCAATCCTGATCTGGTGATAACCTAAAAATCCATCTGTGAAGGAGTAAACTTCTTGTCCTCCTACATTATCTAACACTTCATCAGTAAATGGTGTAGGGAATGGATCATGTAAACATGCATCATTCAATTTCCTTAAATCTACACAGATTTTGATTTTCTCCTATATTTTTATCTTGGAACACCATAGGGCTGATCCATTCATATTTTTCAACAGGTTCTATGATTCTTTCTTCCAACATTCTGTCTAATTCAACCCTAACTTTCTACTTATACTTGGGACTCAGTCTGTAGGGTCTTTGCTTAACTAGCCTTGCATTTGGCTTCAAAGGGATCTTCATTTCTCCCATGGGCCCTTTAATGCCCTTCATGTTTGTGAACTTGATTGGAAACAAGTCCTGATATTCATGCAATAATTTTGTAATGTTATCAATAGTGGAATCATCCCAATAATCTCCAACGTTGGTCAACTTAGGTGCTTGCTCAGTTCCAATATTAACTTTCTTGATTTTAATTAGCTATCCAATGAAAGGTAGTTCAATCCCTGGCCCTTCTATGTCACTCAATCCTTTAATTTCTGTGATGTTCACATTCCTAGGATCATCATCTTCATCAGAATTAATATTGTAACAACCCTGTAATTTCTGAAGAGGTGCAGTCCATTCATCTTCTTCTTGCTCCAGAGGGAGGTTAGGTGCCTCCTCAAATACTTTCTTTCTTACCACTTGTTAAGCCTGATCTAATGTGGGGTACTGAATTTCAAATAAAAATGTAGCTATAAAGTTCTGGGTCATATCGTACCAATCTGAAGTGGTGAGGTGCAATTCTTCTTGAAGATACCAATTGATAGGCATTGTGTCTAGCGTGTTAATGAACTTATGCACTCATTGTTCTTTAGGAATGCTGCTACAAGCCTCCTCACAACTCCACACATGGTCCTTCAGACATCTTTGACCTGTGTATCGAACTTTGAACCCTTGGACTTGGTCTTAAAAGCGCACTGTCATCAAAGTGAAACATTTTACCCACTTCACGATGTTCTTCTTGTGTGTTCCTCACCATCTTGCTGGCATTGCTTTCAAGGCTTCATAAAGTGCCAACAACTTCTGTTGTACTAGTACAATTTCTTCAAATTCCAATAAGAATGTTTATAAATGATTTAAACCATCAAATGTGGGCAAATTACCTACTTTTGTGCTAATCCAACAAACTTCCCTGGTCAATCTGGCACACCTCTACGCATAAAATTCATACATTATGTTCTGCCAGTTCTCTAATCCTTCTTCTGAATCTGATGAGCATGCACTTTCACTTCGCCAACTTAAATTTCCATTTGCCATAGAATTAATGTAATCTGGTTGTCTTGCTGTCAATTTATATATATTATCTAGTTCATAAGCATGGTCTTCTTCTCTGATAGGTTATGTGTATCTACGACCTTCATCAAGATCAAGAGGTGCAATGACCCTAAGGCCATAACCTTCAAATTTCATTCTTCTCTTCTTTAGGTCAACAACAATCGAATTGTTGAAAGCCCAATCAATGCCCAACAACGCAGGATAAGGACAACTATCATCAACTATCTCAATCACTTCGAAGTCTGCAAACATGCTTATCCCGTCAATATCCATAGGGACATGCTCCAATCTCCCAAAGGGGCTTACTTCCTACTGATTAGCCATCCCAAGACTGATAGGAGAGTAAATCAACTTAGGTTTTCCCATCCGTGCCCAGGTCTGCTTCATCATAACATTGACTTCTGATCCCAAGTGGAGGACCACATAATATATGTTATAGTCTACAATCTGAGCATTAAGGTGTAGTTCCTTGTTTTCCATTCTCTTTCTAGATACTTGATGTACTGCTTTATTCAGCAGAGGATCTACCCTTCCTATCTCGTACTATTTGATCAAGTGTTGTAGTTCTTGCACAACTCTTTCATCCTTAATCAAATTAATGCAATTTTTAGGAAATCCATAAAATTTCTTGCCTCTTTTACATCTCCGGGAAAGACAGACTGATTGAATGCCAGAGGAATTCCACATTCTCTCACTTCTGGTTGTGCCTTAGATGAAGAAGCATGTTCTCTTCCAAATTCTCTTCTTGCCTCTTCGAACGTATGCTTTTCCTTTCTTGGATCAAACAACCGTGTCTTCTCTACAGACCTTCTGATCCTTGATCCCTCTGTAGTCTTTTCTGGAGTCACCCTGTCTTCTCCTGTAACAACACCTCCCCTACTGATAACAATGACTCTGGGATCCTCTCCATGAGGTTCCACTGATATTAGCTGCACTTGTTGGTTTCCACCCCATATTTCCTGAAGTTTCACCAGCAATACTGGACAATATTCAATAACATGTTCAAATGAGTTACAGTAGATGCAAGTGGTACAAGGGTTCTGACAGTCCCTGTTATAACCCTAAATTGAACTAGACATGATTACCTGGCATCAATCCATCTCATTTGCCTTCTTTACCAAGCCACTACTGAACAACTTCTTAAAAAACACTCTTTTTGAAGGCATACACGCCCTGCTCCACTACTGCACACGTGTGTACGGTGGCTGACCCACTACAACCCACGTATACCTAAAAAGCATGAAAAATGGAAAGTTGCAGATGGAACACACAATTTTGGGTAAGTTAACTAAACTGTTTAACCGCCCATAGTCGGTCACTCGACCAAATACCTAGCCCTTTCTAGCCTATAAAAGAAGGGGTAGGGGTCCCATCACATTAAGGGTTTTATCATGCATGCAAAAATGACCTAAAGTCTCCTACTTTTTACCAACATCCCAATCATAAAATCCATTATTCATATGCAAATACAAGGTTAAAGAGATCTAGTTAGTGTACCTTAGTTTATGTGTTTGATGTCGATCCCTTTAACACTTGGTCACTCCTTGACTACAACTCTCCTCCCAATGCTGACCTGCATACATAAAATACAAACAAAGAACGCCACATGCATATAATCTATAAACTAATGGGTTAGAGATTCTATCAAAATATAATCAAATTTAAATATTGACAATCTCATATGGTGGTAAGAGAAAATTACTTCTATTATTAATCTCACAAGAGTAACCTTAAAATGGTGAGATCAGCCACTACTCCTCAAATATGGTCCTGGGATCCTCTTCAACTGTGCTCCAACTGCTTCTTTATATGCTTCTCTTCACACAATAGTTGCAAAAGGTTGGGGCAAGGGGAATGCGAAATCGGGTATAGTTTCTTTGCTATGATTTTTCTTCTTCAAATGGGACCCCTACCCCTTCTTTTATAGGCTAGAAAGGGCTAGGTATTTGGTTGAGTGACTGACTATGGGCGATTAAAAGGTTTAGTTAACTTACCCAAAATTGTGTGTTCCATTTGCAACTTTCCATTTTTCATGTTTTTTAGGTATACGCAGGCTGTAGTGGGTCAGCCAGCGTACACACGCATGAAATAGTGGAGCAGGGCATGTATGCCTTCAAAAAGAGTGTTTTTTAAGAATTTGTTCAATAGTGGCTTGGAAAAGAAGAAAAATGATATGGCCTGATGCCAGGTAAGCATGTTTGGTGCAATTTAGGGTTATAACAGATGGCCCCTAATGTGTGAGTTCAGAAGAGCATCTGATAGCCAAAATACATTATCAATCTTCACCAACGTACCAAACAAGTGAGCCTAGGAACCAAAATTCAGGAGGTGCCATCTACAAAATAACAATTGTCTCACTGAGGTGGGCATACCCATGCTTGGAATAAAATCATGGCTACCAATCAAATACATTGTAGATCCATGTCATATAACTATATAAAGTGTAGCCGCGAGCAATACACAACGGATCTACATCTTGAAATAAAAAAGATATACATGTATAGTATCCATCTTCAAGAAGAAAATTAGGCTTGATGGCTAGAGATGAGGCCTTTAGAGCTCGAGAAACAGCTTCAAAATCTTCACAAATCGGGTAGGAGTGTAATATGAGTGTATGAATTCACTACCCAGAGGTCTTTGACAGCTTGTTAGGAACAGACTAGAGGATTTTGATGATCAGGTTGAGGGCTTCATGGATTTCAAACAAAGATTTGATTGGGCTTTCAGGATAAGCGGGCATGAGGTTAAGAGACAATCTGTAGAGGGGGTCGACTCACGCTTGGTAATAACTTCCCTTGGACAATAGCATGACAAAAGATGAGACTCAGGCAGCATGATATTTTGACATAAGTTCACGATGGAGGAGGCACTACAAACTCTCCATATGTTTGGAAGAATAACCAAATGGAGGAGGACACAGCTCTATGTAGCGAGAACGACTTCCTAAGGTCATGTTAAATCCCAAGGCTTGATGAACAAACGAAAGGATGTGCTTTGTCCAAGGGTGACTCATTGTGCTGCCAATAAAAAGAAAATACGTTTCCCTTCTTCTTTTTGGGGTATATTTGATTTTTTTTGTCTTTTTCAATAATTTTGGAAAGATTGAAAAAGAATAAAACAATGCTACATTACAAAGGAGGATCGAGTGTCACAGACATACTAGTTCCAAGCACACAGAACACATGAATGCTCAGGGCAAAGGGACATATGTAGGAAAAGGACACTCGAGAAAAATTCTCCATGGGCTAAAGGTGTCAAGACGCAGAGACAAAGTGCTACAGAGCTTGCGTATAAGGCATGTTTCAAATGGTTCAATTGAGAGCAACATGGAGCCGGCATTAGGCCAAAGACGCAGGTATGCAAACATGATTAATAAGACACACAATGGTAACGTCATTCGATGTAATTTTAATGAGCCTAGAGAAGGTAAGCTCGAGAGTTTTTCATATTTAGAGAGTTTGAAAAAGTGTAAAAGGAGACTCCACTGAGGTACCTTTTTCGAAGATAGTCTAGTCGGCTCGAAAAAGGGGTAAAGTAGCACCGACCAAACGTCTATTCAAAATTATTTTAATGAGTGTGATAAAGACAAGATCACTCGACAATTTTTTCATTTTTAAGGAGTCTGAAAAAATCTTAACTATGGACTCTGTCAGGAATGTTCTTTTGGACCATTTTAACGAGTGTGAAAGAATAAGGTCACTCGACAATATTTTCAATTTTAGGGAGTTTTAAAAGAGCTTAACTATGGACTCCGTGAGGGTTCCTTTTTCATAAATTTAGTCTCTCAGGCCCGGAAAAGGGTTAAAATCATACCTGAGAATACTCTTCTAAGGAACCGAAGCTCCTAGAGTATACCTTTGTTCGTACAAATGACCATCCAGACTGAAAAGGGGTAAACTATTGCTAGATAGATGTGACCTCAAATTTCAATTTAGTGAGCGTGAAGGTCAACAATATCGCTCGCCAATCTTTTCATTTTTAGAGGGTTTGAAAAGGGCTTAAAAGAAAACCTGTGGGGCTACGACTCATATATGAAACTATTTCAGGTAGAGCCCACTGCTAGGCTCAGACTAAGAGTCTCTTCGATATTCAACTTAGAAAGTCTCCTAAAAGGTAAGAAAACACAAACCACGGTGTAAGTCCTCCCGCGATATAGAAACTCTAGTCATGGCTTCAAGGATAGCCTCATCTGAAGGAAATTCAAAATTTGAGAAATCACGCAAAAGAGGGTCGATGGTCCCAAAGGGTGAAGTAAACTGACCATACTCCATATGACAGTGGAGGTTCTGGCCAAGACTAGCAGAGTCTATCAGTGAAGAATCACGAGAACGAGGGCTTGAGGATCTACAAATAACGAGATCAGACTCAGAAAGATACTCAAGCCCACTTGGACCAAGAGGGGGAAGCAAGGGCTCCCATGCCCCCATTGAATAAACCAAAGGATCAATTTCTGAGACCAAGTCTTGAGAAGGCAAACATGATTGCATAAGTTCCTACTCAGAAGCAATTGAACACCAAGGATAATATGCCACATAATTAACCCGTGGTGAGGTGGAGTCTACATGAACACTAGGAAAATATAAAGGGGCAGTCTGAACTAACGTTGAATTAGGATGGTGATTATC
>JASDQU011246614.1:0-21662 GCA_032191745.1 Picea mariana | reverse complement strand
TTCAAGATTTTATTCATGGATATTTCTTCCTTCATTTAATTGAATTAGTAAGTGCTAGCCAACCATTAGGTGTGCAAGTATCCCAACCATTATTGTCACTGTTATATTATTTTCAATTTATGCAAGTGTGATCCCTTTTGGGTACTAGGGATGTAACAAGTGGTATCAAAGCTTCAATCAATCTTTGTTGGTGTTTTTGGTTAGTTCTTAAAAATAAAAGACAGAAGAAAATGACAATCAATTACTATCATTTCACCAATCAGGGTTGAGTTTCAAGAGCAATTCCATATCTTTATCAATGAAAAGAGAGAGACGTTATAACTACAATTGAAGGAAAAAGGGTATGTGGATTCCATAAACCTAGAATATTATGGAATCCACATACCCTTTTCCATAGAATATACTAACTAGATCCAAAAACCAAAGGCATGAAATATGGTACTACACATATAATATATTATCAAGGAGAAAACAAGCAACATAAAATTTGGACATTTGAACAAAAAATTACAAGTTAAATGAGTACATCAATAAAAAATAACATACTAACCTTGCAAGTTCAAAATCCGAGCTATGTAGATCGAGAATTGGATTTGTTCAACCGGTGGGTGACGGAAAAAATAAACAGCTCAAACAAAAGCCAAGAACAGTGTCACAACTATAGCAATTGTGTCACAAAGTCTCTTAAAGTCAGGTATATATAGATCAAATAGTCAATTAGCCATTAACACCAACCAATGAGATAAGCAAAATTTTCGTCACTATTGCCATGAAAGTTCATCGCTATTGCCATGAAAGTTCATCGCTATTGTCACGAACTTTCGTGGCAATAGCGACGAAAATCCCGACTAGGTTAAAATAACCTATTCGTGGATATTGTGATGAACTTTCGTGGCAATATCGACAAAAATCCCACCTTGTTTAAAAAAAATATGAAACTAATGGAAACGTGGAAAAAATTCATGGAATAATCCACCCATATGTACTAGTGATTTGATGACCCACCGGCCTGGAACCCTGGTCGTTCTGCTGAAAATGACTAAATTGTTGTTGTTGTGGTTGACATTGGTGCTGGTGTTGTGGTCCTCTACAGGGACTTCACTTTTGAGGCACTGGTCATCATGGTGTAGTGAATGTGGATCCTCTTGGAGTGCCTCGATATCTCGATGGATGCCTAGCTGGTGTCTGATGATGATGTGCACCAGATGTCTCATGTCCTGCTAGTCTCACCAAAGTCCCGCTCTGACCCCAGCTGATGAGCCCCTCCTCTGCTATGAGGGCCTTCTAGACAACATCGTGCAAGGTTTGAGGCATAATAATCCTAACTTTTGCACGAATGATGACATTAAGGCCAAACACGAACTTGTTGACCTTAAGCTTCTTGGTATTCTGGTGGGAAGAATACCAAAGCAACTCCATGAAACGAGCCTCGTACTCAGGCACCGTACGCCCACCCTGTCGCAAGGAGTTGAACTCGTTGAGATGACTCTCAATGAATTCCTCCGACAGATACCTCTCCCGAAACTGTTCCTCGAACAGTTCCCATGACACGTCTTCAACGACCATGTTCAATTGCGGTAGGAGTGTCTTCCACCATAGAAGAGCACTCCCCTTCTGTTTAAAGACTGCCATGCATACCTTCATGTTAGAGGTATAGTCACGAAGTGAAAATCACATTTCCATATTCTCCAACCATGCCTCGGCGGCTGCGCTATCCGTGGCACCAAAGAACTCGGGAAACTTGAACTTCTCAAGTTCATGATGATTGCTACCAATACCAGCTGGGGAGCGTGGTAGACCCTCAGGAGGTGCCAGAGACCTGGCGTCATCTCTATCCAAATGACCGATCAATGCCTCTGAAATCCTCTGAAAGGACCTCATCAACCCAACCACATCAGCCAAAACTATATGTTCCTTCTTGACAACTTGTTCTTCTCCCTGGGGGTTAGACCCCTCGAGCGTGGATGCTACTGGGGGCATCATGCCTCCTCCCCTAGCACCCCATCATCTACCTCCACGACGTCCTCTAACCATGATTACCTGCACGAATACAAATCAATTTAATTAGAGACATTTTATAATCAAGTAACTAATCAATGGAATCCATAGTGATCCCAAGTTGCGGGTCAAACCGGCTCTGATACC
The DNA here is from genome assembly GCA_032191745.1 of Picea mariana. Taxonomy (NCBI): domain Eukaryota; kingdom Viridiplantae; phylum Streptophyta; class Pinopsida; order Pinales; family Pinaceae; genus Picea; species Picea mariana. The sequence continues at coordinate 19,517 of JASDQU011246614.1, read as the reverse complement.
ATTTGTAACAACCCCCGTCATTATGACAACAAGTGACGCAAAACAAGTACAATATTTTTTTATTTTTATTTTATATTTTACTTGAAGCGCAAGGAAGGTAATGTCATTAATACAATCAAGCATCACAACTCGATGACGAACATAACAAACACAATTCACGTAGAACATAACCATAACGACCTATCATACTAGCACATCAAGCAACTTGAAGCGACAACAAACAATCAATCAGGAAAGAATAAAAATGACTAAGCTAAATGACAACATCAAGATCATCGAGACACAACTAGTAACGAAAGTGAGACATGAACTTGAACCTTCACAATGAGCGAGAAACAAAATCACAACCATGCATTACAAACAATTTACAATACATCAATTCCAATAATCACCATCATCATCAGGAAGCACATGACCCAATTCCAAGTTATCATACACACCTATTGATCAATGCGCGCAAGACCTAATCATAAGGATTCATGCCGCCACATTGCGACAAGCACGATAGTAACTAAGGTGCAAAAAAAAAATCCAAACCTTCATCCAAGACACAAATCCAACGCACCAGACATCCCAACTTAAACTTTCAACATTATACGAAAACTATAAACAAAAGCACTCAATCAACACGTTAACCAAGACACATGGCGACTCCATTCAATACATTTTTAAATTGCGCAACATTTAGATATATTTCTTGGTTTCTTACGAGGATTTCATATGTGGTTTATTTTTATGTGTGCAACAGTCTAGATGGTTCTCATTAAAAAATTTACCATCCTAAGACCATATCATATATCTTAGTGACCCGCCTCAAATCTAAAATTAAAACATATAAAAACCTTCAAGTAACGTTTACCTCTCCATCAGAAGGGGTTTTATTAATCAAAAGAAAACAAATTATTTTTAGCTTCTCTAGTTCCATATAAATATCATGAACCCATAAATTGATCCATGTGGATATCGGTGGCCACCCACCTTTTTCAACTAGCTCAAAACAATTTTCCGGCAATTTTGGTAATTTACTATTTTTAGTTGTTTTTAACTTCTGGGGCCATTTTGAGGGCCTAAATGAAGGTTTTTTTAGGTTCCCCTAAATGAATCTCCTCGACAATACCTTTCCAACGAGATATCGGGCACCCCAAACGAAGATCATATGCCAAAGTTATGTCCCCAGGAAGTTGATAGTCCAAACTACCCAAAACGGGGTCCACAAAACTGTTGGCTTTTCATCTTCCAGGGTTAGGGTTTTTGATTTATTTATGATAAAAAGACATTTGGAGCCTCATTGTAAAATCATCTTCTTGCGAATGTGAGTAGCAGACACATCTCGACACATATCTTCTCAGAGATAAGCTGCCACCATTCTAGTGAGTCTTTCACTTTGTATTTTTACAGTCTTTGTACATTTTCGCTCATTAATAGAAAATTGTGTATTATTGTATCTTTGTGTTTATGGTTGCATATCTGATACATTTCTGTTATATTATTGGATATTTGAGATATCTCTGTACATTGCTTTATTATATCTCCACTCTCATTTTGTGCTGAAAATAATCTGGATCAGTGGTATCGGAGCAGGCTTCTCTTGATCATTTTTCAGTGCATGTCCCCGACGAGGTCTGAGTATAGCAAGTTGGGTCTTCAGCTTGTTTCTCTTAAAGACAATCACTCTCACATGTCCAATAAACCCTCCATGATGGAAGAAAAGAAAAAGGACAGAGCAGATGATTCTATTAATCTGTTACTTGAGCAAGCTCTCACGCGACAGTGGGATGAAATGATGGAGATTTTTTCCCACATCCTTCCACACCTGTCGATAATAACATGTGCATATTCATCAAGAAACCACTTTGGAAGTACCTCTCCTTTCAAGGTACAAGTTAATTTTGATATTCCCATATTCGAAGGATAGATAGATGCGGATGCCTTAGAAAAATGGTAAAATATGCTAGAAGGTTATTACTTTGTTCATAATTTTTACGACAAGGAAAATATCACTTTCACACTCCTTAAGGATCTCCCCCATGTCAAACATTGGTGGAAAACTTGCTGGGAGAAAATTTCCACAGAGGAGTCTAGAATATATAGGGTCGAGCCAACTTGGGATTTTTTTGTGGATGCGGTAAAGGAACAATATTACTCTGTTGGCAACTATGAGGACCAGTACATGAGATGGACCACATTGCAGCAAGAGAGGGGCCAACCAGTTCCAGAGTTCCCCAATACCTTCCATACCTTGCGCACCAAGGTGGGTATCAAATACTCCGAACGACATTTGGTTCTGAAATACCGTGGGGCTCTACACAGATACATCCAAACTGAAATGGAGTTTCTGGACATCTCATCACTCAGTGTTGCTTATCGATATGTTGTTAAAATCGAGCAGAAATTTAAGCACCAGAACAAATGGGAGTTTGGGTCTGTAAATATGCAACAACTAAAGTATGATAAAGACAACCCTAACAAATAGTCTCCTGAAAACCAGTCCAAGCCACATGAAAATAAGGGTCATAGGAAGACAAAGAAGGACACTGTAAAATGGTGCGATTTCCACAAAAGCCCCTAGCACAACACCGATGAATGTCGCTCAAAACAGTCATTGGTGGTCGAGATCAAAGACAAGGAGCTAAACCCTGATTCAGAATTTGATTATGAAAATACTGGTAAAAGAGAGATCATTGACGTAGACCCCACTGCCATTGTCATGACTACAACAATTCAACCAGAAGAACCAAAAGATCCTGAAGAGGGGGAGCGCCTTTTTCATTCACAGATGTGGATGAAGGGGACCCCGTTGCATTTTATTGTTGATAGCGTAATCCAGAAGAACCTCATCTCAGCAGAGGTCGTCAAACAGTTGGGATTTTCGACAACACCACACCCGCAGCCATACAACATCGGGTGGCTTCGCCAGGGACGAAATCTCCTTGTCAGCCAACAGTGTCGATTTTCATACATCCATCCCTTGAAGGATGAGGTATTATGTGATGTTTCCCCACTGGATGTCTGTGATGTTCTCTTGGGCCAACCATATATGTGGAAGTGCCATGATGTTTATGAGTCTCGACTCCGCAGTGCCATTGTTTCTCTGGGGGGTCATCTCTATAGAATACCAGAGGTAGTTCTGACTACTGTTCCACCTAAATAGTGCCACAAGGTAGTATCTCACACTAAAAAATTCAACTTCTTCACAATTTGTTCAAAAGGTGACCAAAAGAATACTTCAACCACTACAGCCTCGGTCCAAGCACCTTCTATCCAACAAAAGCATGTCGACGAGATTGCAGAAAAGTGTAAAGATTCCTTCGGCACACAGTAATCTCATGTAGCCAGACTGGTTAAAAAGGTCCAACCCTTCCAACCACATGTTCGTGACAACCTTCAACAAGCTAAGCAACACAACTTCTCCAACAAGGCAAGCAACTCATCAAGATGTAGATTCAACAAACACTTTTCCCTCTCCCCTAGGCACTCAACGCAATGGAGACCATTTCTTCCTAAGAAGGGAGGATTGATCTAGGTGGATATCGGTGGCCACCTACCTTTTCCAACTGGCTCAAAACAATTTTCTGGCAATTTTAGTAATTTACTATTTTTAGTTGTTTTTAACTTCTAGGGCCTTTTTGAGGGCCTAAATGAAGGTTTTTTGGGATCGAGCTTCTCAATTACATGCTGTAATTGAGTCCCCTAAATGAATCTCCTCAATTATACCTTTCCAACGAGATATCGTGCGCCCCAAACGAAGATTGTATGCCAAAGTTATGCCCCCGAGAAGTTTATACACCAAACTACCCAAAACGAGCTCCACAAAACTGTTGACTTTTCATCTTTCGGGGTTAGTGTTTTGGATTTTATTTATGATAAATAGGCCTTTGGAGCCTCATTGTAAAATCATCTTCTTGCGAATGTGAGTAGTGGACACATCTCTTCTCAAAGATAAGCTGTCACCATTCTAGCGAGTCTTTCACTCTGTATTTTTACAGTGTTTGTACATTTTCGCTCATTAATAGAAAGTTGTGTATTACTGTATCTCTGTGTTTACATTTTCATCTCTGATACATTTCTATTATATTATTGGATATCCAATATATCTCGGTACATTGCTTTATTATATCTCCGCTCTCATTTCATGCCAAAAATAATCCGGATCATAAACCTTGGCATATAAATTTTCTATCTAATTAAAATCTAAAAATAAGACTATACAAAACAAATAGGAAGGTTCCCAATCCTTCTCGTGGATATTCCTACCCTACCTTCTATTTTTAAATACACATCCCCTTGTGACATTATTAAGAATAAATTATATTCCAATAAATTTCCTTCACTAATCAACATACCTAGAACACATTGAGATTATAACAATGGATGTAATAATAATTTAATTCATTAACCCCTGATAATAAGGATAAAAATTGGGAGATCCTCGCCAGGCCACATTTAACTCGCCAGGCCACATTTAAACAACACTATTATACACTCGATGAGCCACAAATTGGACAACTGTCTACATGCAGTTATGAATTGCATCACGATATTTATAATTTCTGGAATTTAAAAAATTTGCACGCAGAGTTGATTGCACATATTAAACAACGCTATATTAACAATGCTAATTTAAACCAATTTAACAACGCTATACTAATTACACATGTTAAACAAACTACACAAATTGATTACACATATATTGATTACAATAATAAACGCTAAATTGATTACACAATTTACACATATTTATAATTTCTGGAATTTAAATTTGCATGCAGAGTTGAATAGCATATTAGACAACGCTTAAATTAAACAATGCTAATTTAAACCAACGGAAATAAATATAAACTGACAGGATTAAATTTAAAACTGACATAATCAATTCAAGCTGCCAGTGTTTAATTAAAACTGGGATAAAGTAAATAAGTCACCTAACATATATTCGCTGAAAAAAATAACCACTGCCAATACAAGTTCTCTGTGTATAAACATCAATACCATTAATTATAACACTGCCATAATCGTGGCTGCCCCGGGATAATAAATTGCAAATAAAATTTTCTGTCAGGTACAGGTAGAACGTTGGGTCACTCCCCAACGCGTTACAGGTGGAAGGGCAGAGAAGGCAATCACCGAGCCACGAGTTAACAACGTTGGCAAAAACCCGTCAAACACAAAGGTAGCCCGCAATCACCGAGCCACGAAGGGCAGAGAAGGCAATCACAGGTAGCCCGCAATCACCGAGCTACGAGTTAACAACGTTGGCAAACACCCGTCAAACACAAAGGTTGACGAGTTGGACGAAAAAAAAGTGTAGGCTAACACCCTAAGGATGGCAGAGTCAAGGAAGTTTTTCTTTTTACTGCACTACAAGAAGTAGTAAAATTACAAGAAATTAAAAACTATATGGACAATGTTGCAGCGCTACAGGAAGGTAAAATTACATGGAGATAGAACTAGAGGGACATTGGCTGCTGCTCCACGGAAATAAATACATGAAGTTAGAACTAAAAGGGTGTTTGTTTCTCTACAAGAATATAAAATACATGCAATTACAACTAGTGTGAACAATTCCATCTGTGCTACAGGAATTAAAAAAAAAACAAGTAATTAAGATCTATTCTGAGCAGATCGATGTGCTACAGGTAAGTAAAGATACAAGTAAATAAAACTAGAATGGATATGGGTTGTTGCACTACCAAAATTGAAATACCGATAATTAAAACTAAAGGACAGTTCTTGCTGCACCACTGGAGTTAGAATTTACATGCAAACAAACTAATATGGACAATTCTTTAGGCAATAGATACAATAAACTACAGATGGATGAAGTCTCTCTTGGGAGAATCAAAATGCCATACAATAACAGCAAAAACCATAGAGCGAGGAACCCAAAATTCACTCACATATCCAAAACCCAATACCTCATACCATCTAGATGTAAATCCACATACAAATCAACTAATTAAAATTTTAAATTTAGACATGTGTACCTTAAGCAAAGGCGAAGGTTCATTTGTTGTTGTCTCGCACTCGCGCTCCGTCCAGCTCCTGCTTTCCAACCGCTGAGACCTCATCGGTACCACCCAACCAATGTTAGGAGTACTCTTCTTCCCACTGAGCTCCCCGAGCCGCAAAGGGGCCACACTGACAACTAAAGAAAACTAGCTTCCATCTCGCATCGCAAGGTCGAGCTACCAGTCGTTATCCGAGCTGGGTGTCCCAACTCCCATAAGAAAAATCAGTCAAGAATAAAATCCGACAGCATAACATTAAACATACCAGATGTTATCCCTTCTCCTCCACCATCCTTTTTATAGAATTTTCTTAGTGATTAGTTGCCAAACCCTCATTAAATTCTTTTTATTAAAAATTAAATTAGGAAAATTCTCCCCCATACACTTGTCACCTGATCCCTTAGTTGCACCATAAATTTATTTAATTAAATAATTTAACTTGACAATTTCCCTCACCCACCTAAAAGTGTTCCTAAAAATGCTCCTCGATGTCCTTTTTATTCCCTTACATTTCTTAGATGACCAACGCCTTTCTTAAAGCCTAGTTGAGTTCACAATTAGAAAGTTCCAAAGACTAGATTCCTCACTGTGTTATACATTCCCCTTTTCTTTAAGTTTCCCATTTTTGGTCTCAGTTCTGAATTAGAAATTTTGTACTTAGCCATCAATTAAACTTTTAAATATCTTAATCCTTCATTAAAATTTTAATTTAATTATTTATGTTTGAAATTTATTTGTCCCCCCTTAGTTAAATGCCCTTTTAGTTTTTTTTTTTTTTGGTTCACATGCCCTACTTAGACCTAGGCTTTTAAATTCACTAGGCTCAGCAAAAGATTTTAAGGGAATTTATGATTATTAATCTTTACTCACACAACATCCATTTTAAGGCTCACTAAGTCCTAAGGAGATATAGTTTTCTAGGTACTAAGTTCAATAACTTACCAGTGTTAAAATCACGACGTGCCCTTCAAGACGCAATACATGCTCCAAGGGTGCCACTTGCCTGCATTCATGTTTTATTGATGCGACGTGCCCTTCAAGATGGACTACATGCTCCAAGGGTGTCACTCGCCTTTTGACTGATTTCGGTCGACGTTAAACCCCTGGAGTCAATACTCCATCAGGTGACCTTGTGGGAGACTAAGGGCCTCTAAGGAATAAGGAACCTACCTTATTCGCACCCCTTAGAATCATTGTGAGCGACTGTCACAGTCTGCCCTCATGATATCGTGGATCTCTCGAACTAGGTAACCATTAACCTACAGTTCAAGCCACGATGAGAGTACTAGTAGGTTGTGGCAGGGCTGCTACCACATCTCTCCCTCAATGTCTCTGGTTGTCGCGCATGACCCCTTTAATCCAAATGTGATTCTAGTTGGCAAGCTATCGTCAGCCTTCATCCATCAACGAAACATGTCAGCGATCAAAATCAACATCATAATATTCTAGTCATATGTCTCCTATGAAATATCAAAAACACTCAAACCATAACAATCCACTCCTTGACTCGATCCAGAGTCCAAGAAGGTCCATTGATGCCATCGACACCCTTAATCGGTCCAAAGTCCTGCACACTCAGGAAAAACTAGTCAATAGCACATGTCGATATAAATATCATCAAATAACATATCATCAAATCCAAAACAACATCATGAACCATAATCGAAACAGTTAATCATATAATGAACCAGATCACTTGCACGCAAGTGTCCTCAAATAATACGTCCAATCAGGTGTGCGCAAGAGCGGGATGTTACAATGAACAATATATGTTGCTCTAACATGTTTTTAGAAATTTCTTGCAATATTTTCTTAATTCTATTTGTTTAACTTAATGGGGAATTTTATCATTTTTTTTAGCAAACAATCATTTTTTTCCTCGAATTTCATTCTTGTTCAAACATGAAAACAAACACAAATGCAGCCACAAACATGATCTAGGTGACTTAATCTACAACAAAAATCCCAGATCAACAAGTGTACATTAGTAGATTTTGACTCAAATTATGATTATGATGGCTTGTCTAGAACAATAACAAGAATACCGTAGGAGATGCCTTAAAAGTGAGTGTGGAGTGAGAAGACTTATCCAAAGAAAAGTTATATTCAAACTATACATCATGTTGAATAATTAGGCACTTCTCTAGTTCATACATGTGATATTTGTTCGAGTATAATGCATCAACACAACTTAAATATGATGAAAATATAATAAAGTGATGCTTTATAAGTGACTAATATAAAAGAGTAATTAAAATAATTATTAAGTTTAATAGGTGTAATTAAGAAAAAAAATTAAATTATGCAACTCTGTAGGAGCTTAATAAAAGAGAATTTATATTGATATGTTGAATAACTCCACATCTAATCAAATGTTTGTTTCATATAATATGTTTAATAAAAAACAAAATATTTGTTTCATACAATTTTTTTAATAAAAAATAAAATATTTGTTAAATAACTCCATCTTTAATAAAATATTTGTTTCATATACATTTTTTAATTTCATATATATATTTTTATTTTTCATATAATACTAGTTTAATTTCACAACATAGTATCAAAGCTATACCGATCTTCGTAATAGAAAGATTCAAAGTTTTTTTTTTTTTTTACAGAAAATCAAGAGGAAAGTGATTTTTGAAGGTAAAAAGTAAGGGGACATCTACCCCCAGTGATCACATTTGATCAAATTTGATTAAACCCCCCTAAATCCTTGATTTAATAGATCAAATAAAAATCTTAAACAAAGAATTTATCAAATAATTCTACAAAAAACTTAGCCGACACCTAAGTTTTTTCCCCACACTTCCAGTATTTATACCAACTCTTCCCATCTTTTTAACCCAAGCTCAATGTCCTGAAGATGGATCCTGATTTGGATCTGAAACATCAACAGTCTATTAACAAAACTGTGGCTATTCCGATCAAAACCAAAAGTCCCAACCACAAAAATCTCATTAATCTGAATAGATCAAATCACCATACTGGAACGAAGGAAGGGAGACACCATTCAAATTACGATTATATCAAGAGGAAGGGTTTTCAAAGAAGTTTCGCCATTCAAATTACAACCATATTAAGTGGAAAGGGTTTCAAAGAAGTGCCACCACATCATAAGAGCCACCATAAAAAGTCATGGTAGAGTCGCATTAGTGGTCAATCATCATTCACAACTTAAATTCCATAGCAGAGCCGCCATAGTAGAGTCATGAAAGTCACTAATCATCATTCACAACTGCTATGGGAAAGAAATCCATCATATTAACTGTCTACCCTAGCCTGTGCTCTCTGTACTAGTTGTCATCACCAAAGAAAAAATGATATAAAGAAGAGATGAAGATAGCAATCGGTTTCCCCAAGAGTAGAGATAGAAACAAAGATTAGTTACTCTTAGTGGACACACCCAACATCCAGTTTTCAACATTGATTAATTTCTCTGAACATAGATACCCAACATCCAATTTTCAGTAGTGACATACATGTTTCTGTGGTCTTGAGTTTTGTTTTATTTTCTAATAAACATGCATACGAAACATAACCAAAAGCTTATTTATAGAACTCAAGAAAATTTAGTTTAAATATTACTCAATTTATTCTCTGAGAGTGGAAATCCCTTTAGAAAAAATCAATGGATAGAATTTTCACACATGGAAAGTGAAAATTCAAATGCAATTAACGAGTAAAACGTTGTTGGGGAATAATTAAAGTCATTGAACCAGAAACTACATGGCATAATAAATTGATTGTTGCAAGGCAGATATGACAAATCCAAGTTAATCATTGGTGTTTCTCTTTCACATTCAAAATTACATCATGTTGATCTAGACAAGTCTTTTAAAGAAATATGGGAGGATTTAAACAATTTGTTTGGTGCAAAAGTGGCAAATGAAATTATTTTTAAATTTTTTATAGGTCTTCTTCAACATCAACTTATTCAACCACTTCATAGTGCGTGTTTTCGTTTTTTCATGGAGCACTTATGAGATTGGTGAATTTTGAATTCAATGACAAATTTAATGACCAAATAGTTTTTTTAATAAAAACCATTTTAATAAAAAATTAACATTCGTTTCTCTTTTGTTAAACTTAAACACAAACACACACATTTTCTCCTTTTTGACATGTTTTTGAAAAATATATGTTGTTTTAACATGTTTTCATAAAATTCTTGCAATATTTGCTTAATTCTATTTCTTTAACTTAATACAAAATTTTATCATTTTTTTTTTCGAACCAACAATAATTTGTTTTCCTCAAATTTCATTCTTTTTGAATTCAAACATGAACACAAACACAAATGCAGACACACACGAACTAGGTGACTTAGCCTACAAAAAAATCCTAGATCAACATTTGTAACATGAGTAGATTTTGACTCAACTTGTGATTATGATGGCTTGTCTAGAATATTAATAAGAATACTGCAGGAGATGACTTAAAAGTGAGTGTGGAGTGAGAAGACTTATACAAAGGAAAGTTCCATTCGAACTATACATCCTATTGAATAACTAGGCACTTCTCTAGTTCATACATGTGATATTTGTTAGGGTACAATGCTTCAATACAACGTAAATATGATGAAAATATAATAATGTGATATTTGTTAGGGTATAATGCTTCAATACAACGTAAATATAATGAAAATATAATAAAGTGATGATTTATAAGTGACTAATATAAAAGAGTAATAAAATAAGTATTAAGTTTATTAGTTGCAATTAAGAAAAATAATTAAATTATATAACTCTTTAAAAGCTTAATAAAAGAGAATTGATATTGATATGTTGAATAATTCAATCCCTAATAAAATATTTGTTTCATATAATGTTTTTAATAAAAATAAATAAAATATTTGTTTCATATAAAATTTTTAATAAAAATTAATTTTTTTTGTTAAATAACTCCATCTTTAATAAAATATTTGTTTCATATAATTTTTTTAATTTCATATTTTTTTTTTTATCTTTCATATATTACTAGTTCAATTTCACAACATAATATCAAAGCTATAGATTTGGAATACAACTTCTTTCAAATCTATGTATTTTTAAATGTTAGAAATAAATAAAATTAAACATTGAACGTATCAAGTTTTTATTTATTTACAGTCAGGAAAGTGATCTTCGAAGGTTGAAAGGTACGGGGACACCAACCTCTAGTGATCACATTTGATTAAAACCCCACGAATCCCTGATTGAATAGATCGAATCCACACATCGGATCGAAAGAAGGGAGCTTCCATTCGAGTTACGACCGTATCGAGAGGAAATGGTTTTAAAGAAGTGCCACCATTCAAATTACGACTATATCGAGAGTAAATGGTTTCAAAGAAGCATATCCATATCATAAGAGCCACCATAAAATGTCACGGTAGAGTCGCATAAGTGGCCAATCATCATTCATAGTTGAAATGTCATAGCATAGCCACCATAGTAGAGTCGCAAAATTTTCCAATCATCATTCACAACTTCTAGAGAAATGAAATCCATCATATTAACTCTATACCCTAGCTCGTGCTCTCTTTAATAGTTGTCATTAGCAAAGAAAAAAAGATACAAAGAAGAGAAGAAGATAACTATCAATTTCCCCGAAAGAAGAGATAGAAACAAAGATCAGTTACTCTGAGTGGACAACTCAACATCCAATTTTCAACATCGATCAATTTATCTAAACATAGACACCCAATATCCAGTTTTCAACAGTGACATAGGTATTTCTTTGGTCTTGAATTTTGTTTGATTTTCTAGTAGATAGGATTAAGCAACATAACAAGAAGTTTATTTCTAGAAAAAAAGAAATTTTAGTTTAAATATTACTCACTTTATCTCTGAGAATGGAAAATCCCTTTCGAAAAAATCAATGGAGAGAATTTTCACACATGGAAAGTAAAAATTCAAATGCAGTTTTTCTACAGTGTCCTTTTTCGTGCTCCATGCATCGATGTAATATATTTTTAAAGATTCCATTGTCTTAAACTGTCATTTTCATAGTTTCTCAAATATCCCTCATTCATCCTCCTTTATTGAAGTTGTAATGGCCATACCTTTATGATTCAAGCACCTTTTTTAGTGTTGTTGTTTATGAAACTACATTATTTTTCATGTACTTTTCAGTTGTGTTATTGGTTTCTATTTTTACAAAATTTTGAGTATTATGGCCAATCTACTTGTATTTTTAGAGCTCCTGACATACGTTGTAACCATACGAACTCGAATTTTATTTTTTTCGGTTGTATTATGGAGTTGGTATGATGAGTTTTACAATGACTAGTTGTATTGTGGGGTTTGTGACTCCTTTCAGACACTTTGATACTTAGAGATTTGTTCTAAGTACCTTGCTAGAGAGAATTGTGAGTTGTTTTTGCGGAGCCCTCACAGATTTTATCCACTTTAAACTTTTTCTTCATCATCATTTGATAATGCATTCCTCACTTGATAGTTATTACGGTAGCCTGTGTTGTTCAGTTTGTGCTGTTATGACATGACACTATATTGGTACATGTGTTATTTGTTTTTGGATTGCTTGGAGCATTTATGTTGGTCGTTGCTAGTGTTTTTTTTCCATTTTGTGCCTTTGTGATAGTTCTTCTTCAACACCAACATATTCAACCATATTCATATTGTGTGTTTACTTCTTTTTTTCATGGAGCATTTATGAGTTTGATGAATTTTGAATTCAATGACAAATTTAATGACCAAATAATTTTTTTAATAAAAACCATTTTTTAAAAAAATATTAAGACTTGTTTCTCTTTTGTTAAAAATAAACACAAACGCACACATTTTCTCCCTTTTGACATGTTTTTGAACAATATATGTTGTTTTAACATGTTTTCATAAAGTTCTTGAACAATTTAATTTTATTAGTTTAACTTAATGGGGAATTTTATCATTTTTTAAATCAAAAATATTTGTTTTCCTCGAATTTCATTCTTGTTGAATTCAAATATGAACATGAACACAAATGTAGACACACACACGAACTAGGTGACTTAATGTACAACAAAAATCCTAGATCAATATGTGTAATATGAGTATATTTTGACTCAACTTATGATTATGATGGCTTGTCTAGAACAATAATAAGAATATTGTAGGAGATGCCTTAAAAGTGAGTGTGGAGTGAGAAGACTTATCCAAAGAAAATCTCTATTCAAACTACACATCCTATTTTTTTTTTTAACAAAAACTGGAGAAAATTATATTAACTATGTGGATGAATCCACTGGTGTTACAAAAAAAAAGGTCCTCGCATACCGTCTCGATTTCCCTCTTAAGGAGAGGTTATTACAAAAGTGGGAACTTTATAGAATAAAAAGAATCCTCCATTATTTTCAAGATTTCTATAAGCTGAATTTTCTGGGCAGATTCGGCAAAAAGAGCCATTGATATATATTATTCGACAATACATACAAAGGCTTAAGCTTAATTGTCCTTTTCTAGTTTTGTTTGATGCATTTTCAACCCGGAATCCGGAAGAGGTTTGTTCAGGTCGGGAAAGTGATTGACCGAGTTCGAATGGACGTTCCTTGAGTATCCATGTTGGTCTCGCAGGATGCTTGGGGGAGCTTGCAAGCCGTCAAGCTAATCAAATATTTGTTGCATCATCTCGATCTTCACGCGGTTGGTTTCGATTTGGTTGCGTTGGGCGTCGCTTTCGTCTTGAAGCTTTCCTATCAGAAATTGGTGCTGGGTTAAGGTCTCCATCTCGAATGCATGATTGGCACTCATTGCGCCCATTTGAACTCTTAGGTTACTGCACTCACCATAGTCTACTTCCCAGTCATCATCTGGCCAACTTTATGAGTCCTCCTGAGCTATCTTTTCTTGCTGCATTTCGTTATTTCCTAAGGAGTGACCAGACCTGGCCATCTCTTGAGAATTCTGCATAGAGAAAGGAAGGCTTCTCGGGCTAGGAGAGGGGAGGCAGGGTTGTGAACATGAAAGGAAGAATTACAGGGAAGGATGGCTGACAAGGAGGTAGAGCGACTTGCTAGGAGAGGAATTCAGGAGGTTGTGCAGAAGCACAAGACCGAACCAAGCTCTGAGGAAGGGGGGGAAGGGAGTCTTGAGGGCCAGGGAGCAGAGCACAGTGCTAGGGGAGTGGAAGTTCCAAAGCGCTCTTGAGAGAAGCCTGACATAATGTGGGGGTGGCGAGAAGGCTAGGGTAAATAACATCTAGACCAGTGAAGGAAAACGTGTGGAAGGGAGAGCCCAAAAGAGCCAAAACCTGGGCAAGGACAACATCAAGGTTTCAGAGCAAGGGGAAGGCATACTTACCTGCGAGTTCGTGGGAGGAATTTTGCAAACTGTTCCATCCAATGCAATGGAAGGGAGAGTGGAGGAGATGTTGACGTTGAGGGGGTTGTTGCGCTGTGGGAAAAGGGGGTCCCGTACCATGATCACACACCTTTGAGGGTAAGAATCATGATTTCCTACGCGAACCAGGGATTTCACACCTTCCATGAAGATGTCGTTGGGGTCGTTAGCCACTTTGTTGTCTTGGGCAGAGAGTTCCGAGCGTGTTGTATGCCACCTGGCGGGCCTGCAAATTTCATGCTCCATGTGGACGACTGCAAGCATCCACCTTATACTATTGGAACTTCTTTCCCATGCCCCCGGAGGGCCCCTTCTTAAATGTGCGAATAAGCCCCCATCCTTCATGTTGTGGGTGTAGTGACCATCCTTGCTACACATGTGCCTAGGAGTTTTGATTGGGCCCAAAATGTGGCACCCTCTTGCGTCAGCCATCTTCCTATCCAAGATGATCATTAGTATATGGGTGCTAGGGTTGAAACCCCATCTATACTTAGGGCGCCTGGTTTTGCCCCTATTGCTGCATTGGCCATATTGTTTGCTTCATTGTTGTTTTCCCTTAGAATGTGGTAGAAGGTGATTTTGATATCTCGGAAGACCAGTCTGATTTTGTTCATGATTTAAGACTTTAGTCTTGGGTCTCTGGGGTTTGTTCCCTATATCATCATTCTTATTATGGTTTTGGAGTCCCCTAGGACTACCAACTCTTGGATTTCCTTAGTTTGGGCGAGTTGTACTCCTTTTAGTAAGGCTTAGGCCTTAGATTTGTTGTTAGTTTCCGTCCCCAGATTCCAATCGTAACTTAAGGATTTTTTCCCTTCGGGATAAAAAAGTACCCCCCCCCCACGCACCTGCCTCCCCTGGGTTTCCCTTTGAAGCACCATCAAAACAAAGGGTATGGACCTTTTTCTTTTGGATCCATTGGTCAAAGTTGAGAATATTGTGAAGCTGCCAGCATGATTTGTTTGTTGCGTTGATGTGCTTAGAGGTCCTCATAGTGAAGCTTGCCATCTAGTCTTTTTCCCAGGCGGTCCATTTGGTTGGGTCCTCTATTTTTAGAGGCTTTGAGTTTATGAAGTCTGAGAGCATCAACTTTGATTTTGTAGCTTGTTGAATGGGGGAGGGAAGTTGTCCCTTGAAATTGTTTTTTGTTTCTCATTATCCAAATCTGCCAACAGATAAACTTTGGCATCGCCCGCCAAATGCGCTTCAGAACTGGCTTGTTCTTGAAGGATCCCCGATAGTAATTGTCCCAATTTCCCAGGATGGGATGGAGAGAGGAGGGCCATCTTATATTTCTGGAAAGATCCCCGAAGGCTAAGATCCAAATAATTCTCGCAAAAGGACACTCCCAAAATAAATGGCTAATGTTCTCTTGGCTATTTTGGCAAAGAGGGCAATTGAAGGGACCATAAAAGCCTCTTTTCATGAGGTTTTACCCTGTTAATATTTTATCGTACTCTAGGGTCCAGGTGAAAAAGTTGATTTTGGGAAGGGAGTCCCGATTCCAGACATTATTCCATTTTGTTGAGGTTTGATGGTCTCTCGTGGTGTCAAGGATATTGTTATAGCCATTTTTAACTGAGTAACCTTTGTCCCCCCAACCCCTGTTGTCTGGCAGGGTTTTAAGAATGGGGGATGCCCCTTTCAGGAGCATGATCAAGTGTTGAGATTGTGCTTTCAGTTGTTGCGGAACATCCTCCAAGTTCCAGTCTCTCCAGCTACCATTGTCATTCCAGGCTGAGATGTCATACATGGTGTGCTTTCTTGTGCCTAACATCCAGCGTTTTAGCTCCGTGAGGTTTCCTTCACGGGGATTGAAAGTCAGCCCAAATATTTGGTCCTGCCAGATTTTGATTTTTTTCCCATTGCCCAGGATCCACGAAAGGTATTCTTTGAAAAAGGGGACAATGCCCTTTATTAATTTTCAAATTTGAGAACCTGTTTGAAGGGTTTGTGGATTGTCCATACTCCTTTTTCTTTTACCCAGTCTGTACTTTTTGATGAGAGCCCGTTTCCACCAATCATTCCCTTCTAAGACTATCCTCCAAAGGATTTTAGCACCCATTGTGGAATTGGTGATTTCGGGGTCCCTGATTCCCATACCACCACTTTTTTTGGGCAGAGTGACTGTTTCCCAATTTACCAAATGGAATTTTTCGTGGTTGGATTTTCCCCCTTTTCACAGGAATTTATGTATGAGCTGGACCATTTCTTTTAGTATTCCCTTTGGGGCTAGAAGTGTCTATAATTGATGTAGGGGGAGGGCCGAGAGGATGGATTTGATCAACACCACCCTTCCTGCTGGATTGAGCCACCTTGAGCCCTATTTTTCCATCTTTTCCTTAATCTTTTGGATGAAATGTTGCCAAAACTCACCAGGGAGCACTTTAATGGAAAGAGGCAGGCCCAAGTACTTGACGAATTTCCAGTCTTAGGTAATGGCGAACCCCATGATTTGAGTTATTCCCGCTCTGATAATTTCCGAGACATTCCAGGTATAAATTTGGCATTTGTCTTTGTTTAGAAGTCCTCCCGAGACTAGAAGGAAGGTATCTAGGAATTGGAGGATTCTTCTGGCCAGTATTTTGGAAGCTCCGCTCAGGAGAATTGTGTCATTTGCAAATTGGGAGTGGTTCAGTATTTTTATTCCTTGAGCAATTTTCATTCCAGGAATATTTCCATTTGTGCTTTCCCATTCAAGATTTATGTTTAGTGATTCTTCCATGATCACATAGAGAAGGGGGGAGAGGGGGAAGCCTTGCCTTAAAATACTAGATGCCTTGAAGAAAGGACTTGGTCTGTCGTTTATTAAGGGCTCTATCCAAGGGGAGGCGATACAGGAGCAGATCCAATCTGTGACGCTTTGGTTGAAGCCGAATTTTCTCAAGACCTTGAAAAGGAAGTTATGTTTCACTCTGTCAAAGGCGTTGGCCATGTCTAGTTTTATAGCCATTCCTGAGTCCCCTCGGTATCTACTGGCATGGATTGCCTCTTGGACAAGAATGAAGTTGTCCCAAATCTGGCGACACACGACAAAACCTCCTTGGTTTGGCAGTGTTAGCGAGTTGAGGAGGGGATTGAGTATGTTTGCAATTATTTTGGACAATATTTTATAGGAAATGTTACACAGGGAGATGGGTCTGAAGCGATTAAGGGTGGAGGGTCCAAGATCTTTTGGGAGGAGAGCCAAGAAAGAGGAATTAGTTGCTCCTCCCAACTTTTTAGCCTTGTGTGTGAAACACACCATTCTTATGAAATCTTTCTTGATGATGTGCCAACATTTTTTATAGAAGTACAGGGTGAAGCCATCAAGGCCCTGAGCTTTGTCATCTTGGAATTGGTTCAAATCTCTAAGGATTTCAGCTTCCTCAATGGATCTATCAAGGTGGGTGTTGTCAGCCTCAATAATCTTTCTAGGGATATGTTGGAGAAAATCTTCAAAGAGATGAGCCTTGTCCCTGCCGGAGGTGGTTTACAAACTTGAAAGTGAGAGGAGGTGTGATGCTTGATTTGGGAGATATCCTTAAGGATTCCCCCCTCAGGTGTTTTGAGTTCTGAAATTTGATTTGACCAGTTCCTTACTTTTGCTTGGTTGTGGAATAAGGAAGTATTTTGGTTTCCTACTTTCAACCAGAGACTCCTGGATTTAAGGCGCCAAGCATTTTCCTCTTCAGCCAGAGCTTGCAGGTACTCTTTGTGAAGTTTTTTCTCTTGGTTGAGGACTTTCTGTTGAATCTCTATAGTTTCCATTTCTTCTTGGAGGAGCTCCAGCTGAGACTTTTTATCTTTTGCTTTTCTTTGCACAGAATTTTTGACCCAATTCTTTAAGAAATCCTTAACCAGTTTAAGCTTATGCTCCCACATGTAATTTGGAGATCCTGTGATTCACTGACTCCATAACTTGGATATGGATTAAATGAGCTCATGGCGGTCCAGCTAGAGGGGGTTGAGTTTGAAGGGGATAGGACCCTAATTCTGTTGATCTTCAAAGGTCAGTCTTATGGGGAGGTGATCCGAGCCCGCCTAGGGAAGATTTGTTGAACATGGCTTGTCGGAGAGGGACAAAAGAGAGTTGTTGATCAGAAACCTATCCAATCTTGCGGCTATGTGCTCGAGCCCCGCTCTTCTATTATTCCAAGTGTATATTCCCTTGTTCAAGGGAACATCAAAGAGATCCAGGTCTAAGATAAGGTCATCCAATATTTCTCGAAATTGGTCCCTTACCACCGAGCCTCCTCTTTTTTCCTTAGTCGCTCTGGTTGTGTTGAAGTCTCCTACAATAATGAGGTTTTGGGGGGGATTCTACTTGGCAAGATCTAGCAAGGATTGCCAACATTCATTTTTTTCATTATAATTGTTTGGCATATAAACATTGATGATGGAGAAATGCATACCTGAAACCTTATTGAGAAGATTTACCATAAGCCAGAATTGGGTTTTCATTTGAGCTTGTAAGTCAAAATATTTTGTCTTCCAAAATATTCCAATTCTGCTAGAGGCCCCTCTGGAGCTCACTGCACGACCATCGCATTTGCTCCAAATTTTTTGCAGGTCTTTGAGGGTTTCCTGCTCCCTCATTTTTGTCTCCTGGATCATGAGGATTGAAGGTTTTTCTGCTTGTATCATTTTTTTGACTTATTCTTTCTTGAGTTTACTTCCTAAGCCCCTATAATTCCAGGAGACGGTTTCCATCATTTATTAGGATGTTTTGGTCCCCCCCTCTTGAGGGCTGTGAAGTTGTTCCCTTATGTTGGGTTTCCTTGTTCTTCCCAGATTTTACATCTTTCTTTAGAGTTTCCTCAATTGTTTTTTGTATTCCTAGTTCCTTTTCTCTATCTGTTGCCGATTCTCTTTTATTTCTATGATATTTCCTTCTAGGTTTCTTGTTGTTTATCGTTTGAGTTAATTCCAGGTCGGATTCACTTTGTGAGTGTTGAAATTCTGAGGTCCTATGAGGCTGCCATCTAAGGTCTGTCCTTGACCTTAGGATGGCTCTAAGTTTCAACTGTTTGCTGTCCTCTTTCTGCTGTTTTAGGACAGCAAGTTGTCATGTACTTGCTGCTCAATATTTTATAGGTTAAGTGCTCATTTAAGGTGCCCTTGCAAGTGTTTTCTTGTTACAATGTTAGCACATGCAATAATACTTAAAACACATAACACTACCTCTAGATCTTGAAACTCTAAAATG